>JAQQSV010001748.1:0-24374 GCA_028646515.1 Pseudochirops corinnae
ATGCTATATATGTATGTATAAGAGGGTATATGTGTGTATTAATATATATGTGAGCATGTGCATATGTATGTACATTTATACATAGAGGACACAGGATGAGTTGAATATGAAGGGATGATATCTAAAAAAAAATTAAGAAGTGAGAGAAGAATATATTGGGAGAAGGAGACAGGGAGAGATAGGTTAGGGTAAATTATCTCATATAAAAGAGGCAAGAAAAATTGTTACAATGGAGGGGAAGAGCAGGAAGGTGAAAGGGAATGAGTCAACCTTACTCTCATTGAATTTGGCTTAAGGAAGGAATAACATACACACTCAATTGGGTATCTTACCCTACAGGAAAATAGGGGGGAAGGAGTAAGAGGGGGAATGATAGAAGGGAGGGCAGATTGGGGGAGAGGGTAGTTAGAAGCAAACACTTTTGAAAAGGGACAGGGTCAAAGAAGAAAATAGAATAAGTGGGGGGTGGGATAGGATGGAGGGAATTATAGTTAATCTTTCACAATATAACTACTATGGAAATGTTTTGCATAACTACACATGTACAACCTATATTGAATTGCTTATCTTCCCAGTGGGGGTGGGTGAGGAGGGAAGAAAAGAAAAAATCTGGAACTCAAAGTTTTAAAAACAAATGTTTTAAAAAAAAAAAAAAGACACAAATAGCAATCATAATCTCAGATAAGGCAAGAGCAAAAAAAAAGTTTTGATTAAAACAATAAATGAGGAAATTGTATTCTGCAGAAAGGCAACATATATAATTAATGAATATCAACATTTAACAAAATGCACCAAATGGCATAGTATATAAATATTTAAAAGGAAAGCAAAATGAGTTATAGGGGAAAATAGACGTTAGAACTATAATGGTGGGAGACCACAATATGCCCTTTTCATAATTAGGCCCCCCCAAAATCCAACAACACAAGAAAGATATTGCTGATCAGAATAAAATTTTAGAAACACTGGGAATGATAGATATTCTGGTGATTATTAAACAGGAATACAAAGGATAATATAGAATCTCAGCTGTGAATGACATTTTTAAAATCATGTATTGGGGCATATAACTTTCACCAAGGCAGAGAAGCCTATTATCATTACTATATATAAAAATATTAAAGACATCCTTTTTTGGTCACATGGGGAGTAAGGATTAGAGACAGGATCCAAGACCCTTGACTCAAAACCCAATATTCTTTTCACCATACTAGACTGCCTCTTGTAGCATGAGGGTTAGAAAGCTAGTGTCAGAGCTAGGAGGATCTTATTTCAAGTCAAATTCTGATATATACTGCCTTTGTTACCCTAAGCAATTATCATCATCGTCATCATCAATCATCACTAACATCTGTATGGTACTTACTCTGGGGCAGGCACTATATTAAATGCTTTACAATTATCATCTCATTTGATCCTTACAACAATACTAAGAGAAAGGTACTATTATCATTCCCATTTTACAGATGAGGAAATGAAGGCAGAAAGAAGTTAATTGACTTAATTAAGATGACTGTGATAGATAATTGCAATGGATAAGGAAGAGAAGATATAACTACTCAAATTTTAATTTGCTTCTGTTCTCTCTATTAAGAAGAATAATCTTCAGGTTAAGAAGAATAAAATAAATATTTTTGGAAGCAGACCAGTTCATTCATTTATAAGATGAAGGGCTTGGACTACATATCTCTCAGTTCCCATCAAGCTCTAACATTTTTATTTCCTCTTCCTCTGCATTTTGATGCATATACACTATCATCACACAAAGGGTCAGATGCAACTTTTTATCCCCAGCATTTTTTCCTAAGCAACTTTTTAAATCATTAGTTTAGTAGGCAACTAGATATCATAATGGATAGAATATACAATTTACATCCTACTTGAGACAAGGACTTGCTGTGCAGCCCTGGGCATGAGAATTAGCCTTTTAGCTTCTGTGTCCTTATCTATAAAATGAGGGGGTTGGCACTGACGGCCTCCCAGGCCTCTTCTAGCTCTCTACCTGCAAACCTATGATTTCTGTTTACTTTAGTACATATTGATTGAGTGATATTTGAAAGCATTGGGAAACCCAGATTCTAGTTAAATTGGTTACCATTCTTCCTGAATAAAGAGCAAAATTTCTAATACTTACCAACTAATTAAATCCATTGTCATTCTCTAGAGAGTTTCTAGGACTGGGAACCCTTTCTATCCATTAAAACATAACATCAAGCAGTGAACAGGAGGGTGAGAGTCTGGGGTTAAAAACCCTTACATGTTTGAGCCACTGGTAACAATATCAAAAGAAGGAAATTCAGCTAAAAGATGCAATGACTCCTGGTCAGAACCCAGAAAGAACTCTTTAAAGGATTAGTCAAGCAGGATGGGGCCAATTGGTAGTTTTGAGTTACTCCCACCTATAACGAAGCAGATACACTCTGGAGCAACTTCTGCCCTTCTGGATGTCATGAATTCAGCCCTACTGAATACCTTTGGACCTTGTGTCAGATGATGTTCCCTAAAGACATCCCAGAAACTAACATTCCTTATTGGATGGGACTATGCTTCTTTGTCTTTATTCATATGTGTGCATGTGTGTTTATGTATTGTGTATGTATCTATGTATGTATATGTGTATATATATATGTGTATTTGTGTAAATAACCCATATCATATATTATATGTATATATTATACAACTTATTACATATGTCGTATATTAGACAATATAACATATTGTATAATATATAATGTTATTTATCTGATATAATATATACTACATTATGTTATGTACATTGTATTTAATACATATTATATTATACTGATATATTCTGATTAATATATAACTTAATATATTTTCAATAATTTGTCATTAATAATTTATACATAATCTTCAATTTACCTAAATAGGGTAATACCTTGCCCATTATGCTTGACCCTTAATTCTCTGTGACTCAGACACCAGCTAACACCACTAGCAGCTAGCCCAAGAGAAAAGACTACCTAGCTCTATAGCAGAAAGGGGAGTAGTTGGAGAATTCTATGAGCATTTGTTTAACTTTATCATCACTGAAATTGTACATGGTATTGCAGATAGTGAACAAGAACTGAATCTCATAAACTCACATTGTGGACTGAACAATGGTTTTCTACCCCCATGGCCCAGTAGTTTTTTTCAATTTCCATCTTCCACATACAGAAAGAGGGAGGTATTTTAGGGATCTCTTATGGGATAAAGATTCTAGCACCAGTATCTTCCTTGCTCTCAGCTATATCAGAGGATGGAAATGGGTACAGATGGTGAGTGGGAGGTTGGAGGAACAGACTCTCTCCAAATCCCCTGCAGTGCTGGGAGAACCTCTGCTAAAAAATACTAATACTCTGATATACTTAAGAGTACTTCAATTTGCTGCTAAAGAATTTTTAAGTGGAAGAAAAAATTTCATGAGAAAGAAGCAAAGCAGAGTTGATGTGAGTAGCTAATCTGAAATAGAATCTATAAAGGCAACTCTCCTATGTATTAATTTTCTACTTAGACAGAATGTCCTCTGATCTCCACTCATTCCAGTGTAGGGTATTGTCACCTCTGAAAAAGACTGTTAAAATTGTGCTTCCTCTCTCTAGTCTCTCTCTTCTCCAATCTGCTCTCCTAATTAGCTCTGACAAATTGATCATCCTAAAATTGCAGCTCTGACCATGTGATTCCTGCATCTGAAAACATTCAACGGCTCCCTATTGCCTCTAAAACAAAATGCTAAGCCTAGCACTTAAAACTTCCACAATCTGGTTCCTACCTTTCTTGTCAGTTTTATTTATTATTCTTCTCTTTCACAGATTCTCCATTCCAGGCAAACTAGCCTCCTAGCTGTTTCTTGTACATAATATTCAATCTCTTACTTCTCTTTTGCTTCTTTGCTTTCTTCAAAGCAAAATCCAAGTGTCATCTCCTACAAGAGACGTCTTTCCTGATCCTCTAAGCTGTGTGTGATGACTATTTCTTAAAATTAAAATTTCTTGAAATTGGTATGGATTTCATTGGTATGACAAAGTCTCTCTTTGGAAACACCTCTGACTTGGAGCTAAAACCTTCCATGTATGTTGTTGTCTCCTCTCTTAGAATATGAGATCTTTGTGAGCAAGGACTGTCTCGTGTTGTTTTTTATTCTTAGTGGTTATTATAATATTGCACACATCGTAAGTGCTTAATAAACACTTCATTTATTCATTCATTCTTTCTCCTACCAAAGCAGATAAACAAGTTTCAGGCAATTTATAGTTGTCGAGAGCTACTTGAGGGCACTAATAGGTTAAGTAACTTTCCCAGGATTGTAGTGTCAATATATTTCAGAAGTAGAAGAGAGGGTCAAGACTTGAACCTCTAGGTCTTCCAAATCTAAGGCAGATTCCAGAAGAGTCATAGTGATTATGCCATGTTCTCTGCTTCAAGAACAATTCAGGGGCTACCTGAGTTACCAGAGGCCTTTCTGGATCCCCATGCTTTTAGTGCCATCTAGTTCTTGAAATTACTTTGTGTCCCTGTGCTGGGTAAACTTCTCCGGGTAAACATGACATCCCCCAATAGAATATAAGTCCCTTAAATGGCAAGAGCTGTTCATTTTTGTGTCTTGTTCATGTTGTTGTTGTTCAGTTGTTTATCAGCCATGTCTGATGTTTTGTGACCAGGTTTTCTTGGAAAAGATACTGGAATAGTTTGCCATTTTCTTTTCACGTTCATTTTACAGATGAAGAACTGAGGCAAACAGGATTAAGTGACTTTTCCAGGGTTACACAGCTAATAAGTGTCCAAGGCCAGATTTGAACTCAGGAAGATGAGTCTTCCTGATTGCAAGCCCAGTGTTCCATCCACTCACCTTATTCATAATCAGCTTGTTGAATTGAGTTGAATGAATTTGCAGAAGTATCAGAAACTTTCTTTCCCTGCCCAATGCAGGAGGAAGCCCTGATGATGTGTCTGATTGATGGGCCTCTCCATGCAGTGACACAGCTGTGCAGTGATTATAGGAGCAACCCCACAGTGTTCAACAACAGCCAGCAAGCTGGCAAAGCAGAGCATAGAAGGGGGAGGGTGAGAAATGAGCCCAATGTACCCTCATCCTTTCCCAGGGGATCCACATTCAGCTGCAGATCCTAAGCAGCAGAGAAATATCAACAGAAAACAATAATGTTGCTCATATTTGTCTTCCAAATATTAAGATGTTCAAAAAGAAGTGAAGTGTTTAAAGTCATAATAGGACCTATTGTCAAAGAAATCACTTCAACTGATCAGGTGAGCCTGCTTCTTAACAAGGCAGAGTGTGTTGGGATCTTTGTTCTGGGATTTCTGCAGCTCACAAAAACAAATTTAGCTTCCTTGACTAATTACTGTTCTACATTATGTAATAACAAAAGAAGCTTGTCATAAAAATCTCATCTCATAGAAATCTTGACTCCACTTGCATAAAATAGCCATGGCTTCTGCACACATCTATCATTTCTGTCACAAAGGCATTGAATCACTCCACAAACAGCTCTTTAAAAGGATATCTAAATGCAGCATATATAGCATCTGGTGCTCTCATTCTGGATAATGAAAATGAGTTTAATTGTTAGATCAGAGATGTCAGTGTTATCTTTTGGGGGCTTAAGGTTCCATTCAGATTTGTTGCAAATATTTCTGGAGAGCCATCCTCAGAACCAAGAAGATCTGGTACAAAGTCTTACCTTCGACATTACAGGTGGTGGAACCTGAGAACCTTCTAGCTGTAGAGAAACTACTGACTTTCACTGGTAGATGTAATTACCTGCTACAGAAGTTCCCTAGAGCAATGAAATCACAGATTCTGCCCCTATCTGTAGCTATCCTTCTAGCTTCTTCAACACCCTGGAATTTCGCCATTTCCAAACACTCTGACCACAAAATACCAAAGGTGGGGGGGCTATAATGGCAACAAAGGAGTAAAATTAGATTAACAATAACACGTTTAGTATCAAATGTCCAAGGCCCCAGCTATTCTTCATTACCTTTTTCTCCATTTTCATTCTTCCCTTCTCTGATCCACTTAATAGTCCTCAGTCCTTAGAATGTTACATTTATTATGAAGAAGTTGGAAAAGCATGGAAAAATAGCTTTCACAGTTTCCCTTAACCCTAGAGCAGTTGCATTACCAGGCTTTTTGTCTTTGGATCTGAGCCCAAGCCTAGCTCATCTATTTAACTCTTTGCTCACTGTAACATAAAGGAAAAAAAAGCTAAGCTATTGTTGTTCATCCTTCATCTTCAAAGAAGACCAACAATATCAAGATGTTGGGATAAGATAATAGACGATCAGTGATATCTTGACTTGCATGTGAATTGTATTTCAGTGGAGGCAGAGTTGCACAAAGTCATCAGTCTTACTCTGACTGAGTCACTGAAGCCCAGTGGCAGGACAAATGTCAAGATGACTAGCAATGGACCAGGATGCAGTGGATGTCCTTAGTGTCTGATCAAGCTCTAAGTGCTCCACAGTGCCTACTTCAGCCACCTTAATGGTCATTAAAACAAATTATTCTCATCCATCTATTCTGCCAGAAGTCTTCACATGCTTGGGGGTAGACATCCCCCAATTCACCAATGGGTTTGGGGACTGTAAGTTACCTTCAACCTGATTTAGCCCATCTGCCAAGAAGGTTTATGGGGATGTGGCCACTGCCCATGCTACAACTTTTTGGAGTCACAGGTGACAGTTGGGTGACAGATAGACACCAGAGGTAGATAAGCAGCCCTGAAAAAGGCTTGGCAGGCCCTCACACCAGAGATGCTAGTCCTACTTGAAACATATACACTATGGAATTCAAAAAGGCATTGAGTGGTCCAGTATGCACCTATACATTCTGTATAGAATAATGATTTAGGTCTCTCAAGATATTTTCCATATAAATAATAGAAAACTTAGAGAGGAAAATTTCTGTTTTGCTTTGTTTTAAGATATCTACATTATGGATAATATATGACAACTGACTAATGTCCATATTTAGGTTAGCAAACCAGTGTTTTATTTATTGTATTGTCCTCATTGAGATACACAAAAAAGGACTTTTAAATATCTTCCCTCCACCCTATCCCTCATTTAGTCTTGTACACAATGTAAATACTGGAACAGTGCTTCATTTTTCTAGCTTTGGGACCAACAGTTAAATAAACAAAACATTTGGCTGGAACTAAAGTATTAACACGAGTGCAACTGAGTTTGCTGATCTTTTATGGATACTATAAGAACAGAAACATCAAACCAAAATTGCCCCTGTTTCCTGACAGAAATATAGATAACTGAAGAAGATGCACTCCTTTCTTTAGAATACGTGAGGATCTAGAATTATGAAAATAAATAATATTTTATAGGATTGTTCAAAAATGAATTTCTAGAAGAGAATTGCTTTACACCTCACCTCACAAACCATCTTCTCTGTGAAGCCTTCTCCTGAGTTTTTCCAGTTATTACTATTCTCTTCGTCTTGAAATTTATTTTATATTTTGTTGGTGTTATTGTGATGCTATAAACAAGATGTCCATGGGATTTTTCTTGGCAAAGATACTGGATTGGTTTGCCTTTTCTTTCTCCTATGGCAAACAGGGTTTAAGTGACTTGTCCAAGGCCAGACACCTAGGATGCTTTCAATACTGAATTTTAACTCATGTTTTTCTGACTCCAAGCTCGGTGTTCTTTCCACCGCACCACCTAGCAATACTTTGCACACAAATACACACATCCTACAGTAGAATGAGAGTTCTTTGAGCACAAAAGTGTGGCCCATTTTTTTTCATCTTTTTGTCCCCTAGTCTTTTGCACATACTGAAATATATAAAGACTCTGTGATTTCATCAGCTTAGGAAACTCCTGGTATCAGAATTTTCTTCAACCACGAAGATCACGACCCTCTTGTGACTTAGTAGGTAAGTCTTAGTGAGTTGCCTGAATCACACAGAGGTTAAGTGAGTTCTCCAGGATCACAAATATGCTAAATATCAGTGGTGAGGTTTGAATTCATATCTTCCTGACCCCTAGGCCAACACTGTCCGCTATGACAATAATAGTGGCTTAAGAAATCTATGCTTAATTGAATTTGTTAAATTGTATAGAGCAGTTTTTTTTTTCAAATGCCTTGTAACATGGCTTAAATGTGATAATACTCAATGCATGACTCTATATGGTCATTTATTGAAATGCTGCTTGTCAAATGCTAGGAAAGGTGGGCAGGGGTGATGAATGCATTGCTTTGACTGCAAATGACTTATTTGCACAAATCTTGTATCATAGCTTTTGGATGGTTTAACATGAATAGCCTTTGCTACTGTCCTATTCATCCCAATCTTTAGCATTAAGTGCTCCTTAATACTAATATGCTAGGACCAACACATTCAGCCTGTTTGTCTATTCAATATTAACCTTCTGAAGACTTTTCAACTGTAGACTCACTAATTTTCTAAGAATTATAATTCAGCAGTTATGCTAAAAGAAGAAAAGCAGGCATTACTGACTATATCCTTTCTGTACCTCTAATTCAGACTTACTCTTTCTTCATTACCAGATTTATGAATAAGAAATCATAACAATGAGCAACCATCATCATGGAGGACAAATGAACAACTTAAACTGAGTAAGAAAGTACCTGTGGTGAGCAGTCTACACATCAGCCTAATATCCATCACACTTATTAGTCAATGGATAAAATACATAGATCACCATTACCTCTCAGCACATATTTATAAAATGATAGTAAGATGATGGAAAAAACTGTCTGACCCAGATATCTGGTGAAAGCCTGATTGAATGGTGGATTAAAAAGTCATTGTATTTGTAGGTGTCCTAGATCTGTGTTTAGCTTACGTAGTAATAGGTTACAACAGTTTGGCAGCCCTCTAATACAAATCAGATAAGAGCATTTTAGGAAATAGTTTACATTGTAATGGTCTTAATTCTCTGCTTCACTTTCCCTGGGGTGATCTGTCCTTACTCTCTTCTACTCAATTCAGAGAATATGATTAGATCCTAGAAGAGAGTCTTGCTTCGATGATTTATAGTCAACTACACTGGAAAGAGTAAAAATTTATCTGATACCCTACCATGCTCCCTTAAGTGTCCATCCTATCTTTCACATCCTAGGAGTCTAGTTCCTCTCCAAGGGCCCCATGCCCAGTCAGGCATCATCCATGATGGTATCCCATCCTTACTTGTAATGACTCCTGGTTCAGACTTTTCCTCCCAACCACCCCCCAAATTTTTCCCTTCCTATGCCTGTTCACAAGTATATATACTCAATTATTCCCTTGTAAGAAACATCAACAGCAGTCAGGAGTTGTCCCCAAGTGAAACTTACATAAGGTTATAGAGGTGGTGGGTGGGAGAATGAAACTCAAATATTAGGATTCAAAAGATATATATAGTAACAGTTTTTATGAAAAAGTTCATTTGAAGTCCATTTTCACATCTATTTGAAGTCCCAGGACCTTGGGTTCTTGCCTGACCCTAAACTATACTTTCTTGTTTTTCCCTTTAAAACTCAATGTTCCTCCACTGTCTATGTGTATTTCCCAACTTTGGACATGTCTCCTACAGCACATGGAAAGATGATCAGACACAGAATCAGGAGACCTGACCTTGGGCAAATCATTTAATATCTCTGAGCTTCAGTTTCTCCATTTATAAGACAGAGGGAGGACATAGGGGATACTGAAGGTCCCTTTCAGCTTTAAATGTATGATCTAAATTGTATATTTAAATCTCATTATAATATCATTATATATTAAATATATTATCTAAACCAAATATTTCCTCCAACTGTAAACAGTTGTCTGCAGGTAGTACATGTCTAATAAAAGTTGGTTAAGTTGAATTTGTTGATTCATCTTAAAAGTAGCATCCTTCTAAGGTGGAGTGTTTCTTGTAATGTTATTTCCCTCCTGCAAACAGGCCTTGCGTGCAGTATTTCTGCCCAACTTATTCATAAAAAAAAATGAACTTCATTAAAATATTCCCAAAGTATCTTTTATATTTTGCAGCCATAAGATATTTTCCTTTTCTGTACCACTTCCTCATAAGACCACAACGTCCTTGCCTACAGTTAGAAAATGTATACTTCAAGACTTTTGGAAAATTTGGCTAAAATTTTGTATTTCTTGCTCCTCCATTTTCTAATTTATTGTCCTACTATTCTTAGTTTTATATCACAGCCAGTGACAGTCTTTTCATTTACCTTCTTAAAACTTTGTATCTTGGGCACTCTATTTTGACTCTATATCCTACTAAATGGGATACAGTTGTATGACAGCGAATATGTCATCTCTAATCTCCATATTCATAAAAGATGTATTATCTCTGGATATAAATCTTTTTTTTTTTTTTTGGAAACTGACCCCAAGTAGCTTTAATATTAAATGACTTTTTCTAGACTTGCCAGGGTAGAATGATTTTCTATAATATATTTTCTTTAAAATGAGAAAGACCACAGTGTGGAATAATGAATAAAGAATTTGCCTGAGAGTCAGGAAGTCAAAGGTCAAGTTTCACCTTTGACACATGCTAGCTATATGACCCTGGTCAAGTTACTTAACCTATTTGGCCTCCCAAGCAACAGCCTAAGATCATAAATTGGAAAGCAATGACCAACATGTATTTGTAGGGAGAGTTTTTTCACAGGGAGGTTCCCATATAGATGAAATAAATCAGAAATCTGGGACAACCAAAAAAAATCCATAAGGAAGATTATAGGAACACTCTAAGATTTTGCTCTCAATATATTCATAGCCTGAGATGACCTATATAAAGATAGACCTAACTTTACACAAAGTTGTATTCTAAAAATATGTGTACAATTTTAGTTTTCATAAATTTAAGGAAGACAAGAATCAAACTCTAATTAATTCTTTACGTAAATCTAGATTATTATACATTGGGTTTACCAAGATGAGTCATGATCCGATGGAATATTTCTTAAATGATTATATTAATATTTTTCAAATCAGATGTGATATAAAGCTATAACACCTGGTGTATAATGGCATCTTTGAGTTTTAACATATATTATTACTGTGGCATAATAAAAGGATGGGCAGCTAGGTGGCACAGAGAATAGAGTGCCAGGCCTGCAGTTAGGAAAACCTGGGTTCAAATCCAGTCTCAGACACTTACTAACTGCAAGACCCTGTGTAATAATGATAATGTAATTTGAATTTGAAGATTCCTTTGTGTTGGCAAAGGTAGAAGGTACTTAGCACTTAGTAATTGATCAAGCCTCTGTTGGGGAAACGGAAGGAATGAACTCCTGTCTCCTGTTGCTTACATAACAGGAAGAGGTTGGCTGAAACAGGAAGCAGCTAATGTTGTGTGTATATAAGGAAAAGCCCCAGAGAGGGACAGAGCAGCTCCTGGAGAGAATTGAGAATTGAGAACTGAGGGAGATCTTCTTGGAGCAGGCTCCATGGAGAGCTGAAAAGGAGCTGAGGAGGCTGAAGAGGAAAGCCTCTCCCAGGCTGAAGAGAATAGTTTTGATTTTGAAAACCTGCATGGAGTGATTTTGATTCTGGGAGCCAGCTGAGACTTCTTCTGGGTCTGAGGGCCAGCCAGAGCTGCCAACGGACTGAAGAAGCATGACTGTGATGCTGAGACTTTGTTTGTTTGTGGCTTTGTTGGGCCTTGACTTCCCTGGATCAGAGACTGTGAGGGATTTGAGATGGACTGGACACTGTGAACTTTAATATGGAAAGGAACTGCCTGGAGAACTGGACAAGGACCTGGGAGCTGTCTGCCTTTGAAGCCAAGTGACAGTTTGGTGAATCCAGGTAGGATCTGGGACCATGTAAGGTAGTCCAGGGAATCTGAGAAACCACTGCAAGTTAAGCTGAAAGAAGACTTTACTTGGAAACTGTGTAGTGACTAAGAAGATTACAATTTACTAATGACCTAAGGATGGAGGGTCTGTGTATTTTCTGACAATTGAATAGCGAATAATGAAGGATGATTGATTGACTAAATGATTGTACTTAGTGATTGATTACTGAACAAGTAATTGATTTGTAACCTAGTAGGCCCCATGAGTGGACAACTTTGACTATTGTACTTTGTGATTGAATTAAGGATTTTGTGAATGCTTGAGTTACTAAATGATTGTTTTTTGTTCAAAACTTTGTGACCACTGTAGTGGAAACCATGTGGCCATTTTCTGTGATCAGTTGTTGTAAATGTTATATTTTGATTTTTTGTGATAAGTTGTAACATTGTGAATGCTGTACCTTGATTTACTATGAATGTTTTGCTTTGATTTTTTATGGATTAAATAGAGTGTTCACTGTACTTTGTAATCAGAACTTTAAAAGCTGTTCACAGTAGCATTCTTCTGAATAGCTGCTAGTGCTTGGCTTTACACCCTCGGCAAATCATGTAACCCTGCTTGGCTCAGTGTCCTCATCTGTAAAATGAGCTGGAGAAGGAAATGCCAAACCACTCCGGTATCTTTGCCAAGAAAACCCAAATGGGGTCACAAAAAGTCAGACACAACTGAAAACAACTCAACAACAACAAAAAACAAATAACAAAGACATATCAGACTTAGAATAGGAGAACATGAACGTGATTCCCTGCTCTCTCAGTGAATTAATGTGTGATTGTGGGCAAATCATCTAACCTACCCCAAACCTTAATTTTCTTATCTATAAATGGGACCAATTAATAATCCCTGTATGGCCTTCTGTCACAGGGCAATTATAAGGAAAATGATTTGTAAGCCTTCAAGCAACTATATAAATGTGAGTTATTTAATTTTTTTTACCAAAAACATTAACAAAAAAGTGGAACTAAGTTTAAAATGCAAACTTAGATAAACAAATGAAATATTATAATAAAATGTTTTAGTTTAGGTATGGCCCTTTCATGAGGCCATTACTCATTGGGAAATACCAAGTTGAAAATGTCCTTTCTTTTCAAGGTTTCCTAGAGCTCTTCTTCTGGACCTCTTCTTTACACATATCAGAATTTACTTTGTATTACACATATCTGTTTACATGTCATAAGGCTATAAGCACCTTGAGGACAGGAATGATTTTTTTGTTTGATCTTTGTATCTTCAGAAACATAAAATCTTATATACAGTAGTCATTATTTAAACATTCACCAAATTACCCAATTAAATTTTATTTTCATTTTTAAATGATCAATTTTCATTCATTCTTCCTTATATATATTACCACTGATGTCAAAAATTTGATCAATTTCATCATTACCTTTGTAGCTTATATACTGATAAAAATCTGACTCAATGAGCTTTAACAGGGTAGAAGAGGTAGGGACCTTAGATGTGAGGTGGGTGTGCTTCTTCCCCTCAGATATTATCTAACATGCCTCTCTCATGCCCTCTGGTCCTTTCCTTGACTCATATCACCAAGAACCACCTCCCCTACTCTTGGTCTCTGTTTTCTCCTATATCAGTCATATCGAACTCAAATAGAAATAGGCCACTAATCCACATGTAAGGACCAAAATAAGTCTTAAAATGTGATATCTATATTTTATCATATCTTTAATGTATTTTATTAAATATTTCCAAATTGTATTTTAATTCGGTTTCCATAACACGTGGGGGTCTTGATAGCCACATGAATCTTCCTGCACCCCCTTCATCACACCTTTGTTCTACATCATTCCCTCACCTGTCACTCTCTGGGTGCCACATGAGGAGGAGCTAGATTCTGGGGAACAGTCTACCCCATCTCCCAGTGCAACTGTATCTAACTTGGGAGGTCTATGGCCAGCTCACACTTGAATTCAACGCAGATACTGTAATTTCTAGTTACTTCTCTGGGATGCAAACTCAGACTCTCTGATTACAAATCCAGTACCCCTTCTACTCTACCAAGCCAATTTATTCCTTCCTTGTTTCAGATGCTATTCAGTCATAGGATTCTCTTCTTTCATGGTCTTTGTTGTCCAATCATTTAGTATGTTCACAGAAACCACAGACTCTCAGCACCCCTCCCCCTTTTATTATTCATTAGTATTTAAATTAAGTCATTGCTTTCCTATAATCAAGTTTTCTATTCTGTAAGTGGAGTGGGAGGTAGAGATGGTAGAGGAAGAAAAGGAACAGTCTCCTCAAACTGATTGCACACATGATCTGTCAAAATATCTTAAGGAAAATGATTATCTTTTGATGTTTTTTGTGATACTTTTTGTGATACTAATTCTAATTCTAATTCTATAATGAAAAGTCACTCCTTTTCAGAGAGAAGAAAGGGTAGAGAAAAGTTCCAAATTATTCCTTTTAGAAATTCTTTATTCTAAACAAGTTTTGGGTTGTTGACATCATAAAGTAGATTTAGAAGTGGGATAACCACACCACCACCCCCAAGGCTTATTTTATAGGAATTGTGTTCAATCTAAAACTCTTTTTCACCATTGTCAAAAATATGACTTGTAGTTACCTTCAAAGTTACAGTATCAGTCAAATAGGGAAAATCAACATGAATAACATAGTGCCATTTCTTTTTTGAAAGCAGACAACAAAAATGTGCCAACACAAATTAAATCACTGACTCAAAGTGATTATCACCAAAGACGATAATTGAAGGGGGAGAAGAATCTCTAGAAAGACTGTGATATAAAAATAAAAAGTATTTATGAAACTTTTAAAAAGAAAAGAAACTTATGATCAAGAAAGAAAATGGCTGATCATGGGGCAAAAGCAAGGACAACAATCTGATTGCCCTTTTGCTCCATGTTTATCTTCAAAATGACAGGAATGAGCTAGAAGAGTGGTTCTCAACCTTCCTAATGCCGCGACCCTTTAATATTCATATGTGGGCATATCTGCATATGGGTGGATAGAGGAGCAAAATATGTGTTTTCTGATGGTCTTAGGTGACCCCTGTTACCCCTGTGAAAGAGTCATTTGACCCCCCAAAGGGGTCGCGACCCACAGGGTTAAGAACCGCTGAGCTAGAAGATTTTCAATATGTCAGGTTTGCTACTGTGGTGAACATGGGGGTTGATATGGACAAGAACCATACATGATGGACAAACATGGATGAATTGCAATCTTCATCATTAGAGAGAACATCTACACTGATATACTCATGAGTCTATTTGAATATCCATTAGCACAATCCCTCTGTATTTGTAGTAATCAGTTACTCAGTTCCTTCCTGTAGTTGACAGGACCCTGGACTTGAAATTAGGAAAAAAAAAAATCTATGTTCAAATCCTCCCTCTGACATATACTAAATATGTGATGCTGGACAAATTACTTAGCCTCTCTGAGCCTGTCTCCTCATCTGTGAAATGAATGGATTCAAAATCTGAGGTCCCTTCCAGTTTAAAAATCTTTGATTCAATGAATGTTTATAAAGTAGTTGTCCAATGGAAGATAAGAAGGAAGGAAATTTTAAATATTCCTTAAGGATCTCATGTGCTAGACCCTGTGCCAAAATAATCTTCAATAATATTACAAATATCTTGACAATTATTATCTTCTTCATAACAACCATGAAAGGTAATCCCCACTTATAGTTGAAAAAACTGCAATAGAAAGAGGTGGTTAAGTGTCTGAGATCAGATTTGAATTTAGGCCTTTCTAATTCTAGGCCCAGCCAGTTTATGTATCTGTTGAACTATTTAGCTACCCTAGCTGCTGTCAGCTTTCTCTCATGTGAACCAATGAAACTCATTTTGATTAGTTCAACCCTAGTCCATAACATGTATACATGCTGAGGAGATACTGACCTGGAGATTAGACATCCTCACCCCAATATCCAATTTTATGTTGTGATACGGTTAGTGCTAACTTTCCTGGCTCCTAGCCCCTCATTCCCCATTAGTTTTTAGAAAATTCATGAAGTGTCCTCATTTCAGTCACCCACCTCACTAGTGATAAGGCATTCTCCTAGCAGTTCCACATTGGCTCTTTGCCTAAAATCTTTATATAAATTTGATTCCTGAGTGTATGGGGGCTTTTCATCAGAGGAGTATACATTCTGCTGTACATGTGAGCCTGCTCATGGAACTAGGGACAATGGGAGCCACATAGCACTGCGATTCCTCAGTGATCCAGACCCAGGTACTTACTAAGTTCTTCAAATCTCCAAGAATCTAAAAAATGTCAGACTGTACATCAAAATGAGAGAGACTTAGAAATCATGTGCAAGTGTATTCGAATAGGATGAGTTAGAGACAAATGGAAGCTACCTACTCTGTTCTTCCTATTCTTAAGAGAACTGTGAAATAGATAGAACTGGCTTTAAATGATACCATAAAGTTGTCTAGAACCAAGGCATTATTTATTGCTAAGTTTAAAATCCCCTGCTTATATAACTTGGCTTACAGAACAGCTTTTTGTGAAAGCCATGACATTTGAGTCCTATTAAAGAAGTGATTGACCCATTTTCCATAGTCCTTCTAGCTTTTTTTAATGATGCCTTAATATTTTAGTCTTGAATATGATGTCACAAAGTTGCCAAATGTTGTACAGAAACCAAATTCCATTTAGTCAATAGTCAAGAATCACAGAGGAATAGAATTTTTCTCAAGGTGTTGTTGCTAGAGTAATATATACTAATGACCACTTCAACGTTGAAGTGAGATTGAAAGCCAAAGTGTTACAATGCCTGGCTGATACACAATGATCCTAGATCATTAGAGGAGTCAGACAAACAACACTTAGAAATGTTAGAGAGAACATATAATTTTGCATCAAGCTAAATCTGTATGCTGAAGGTAAAAGTTACAGCACTATAGCATGTAAAAAAGCAGTAATAGCAAGTTTAGATCATATTATGCAGGGAAATCTGAAGAATGGAAGATGCTTAAACTTTATCTTAAAAAAGAAAGTTGTTTAAATCAAAATATCTTAGAACAAAGCTAATCAAAACATGCTCCTGTGTCAGGATTCTCTTAGTATTATAAATTTACAGGACATATAAATCTATGGTTCTTTCCCATAACCTCTTGTCCATATAATATTAACTACTCAGCACTTTGTATGAAACCAATCCTGACTCTTGTCTTATGTGTAGCCTTTGGTCAAGCCACTTAAATTCCATGAGCCTCAGTTTTCTCATCTGTAAAATTTAGATTAATCAATAGTCATTGACTAAGTGTCTAGTAGATACTAGGAACTGCTCTCTGTTCTGGGAATCCAAATATAAAGAATGAAAAAATCCTTGCTCTCAAGGATAAAAGTACTTGCACAAGAAATCTCCCAGGGTTGCTGTGAGGATGACACTCTCTAAAATAAACCTGCTATACATGAACTTAGGCTTAAAAAATATATTCTGTAAACTGTATTTCAGCACAATTGATGTCCTTTGCAATCCTGCATATTTTATTTTATTCATTTAAAATCATTATTCTGAGAAGTGGTCCATAGGTTTTAAGAGTGCCAATGGGATTCATAATGCAAAAAAGGTTAAGAATCTCTACTCTAATACTTCAAATCCTATATAATTAGGTTATTGCTATTGTCATTGTCATTGTTGCTTCATTCTCACCTTTTTGATGGAGTTCAGATAGAAATTATTCAGGTCACTATCCCATTAATATCTCTTTATTTAATCCTCTACATTGTATATTAAATGTTTCTATGTTTATTTGGGCAAAATAACTGCTTTATATAATGGGATTAGAATGTCAGGATGCAAGTTGATCTTTTATAGGGTCATCACTTCTAGGCATCTCCAATGGCATACAAAATGACAAGGAATGACATACCTATTCTGTCTTCCCCATGATCTTAACTCCTTATTCTAAGCCTCCAAATTTAAATTTTTTTTTTAATTTCATGTGCTTTGGAAATTGAGTATTTGCTGTGATGAAATCTTTTTTAAATGTTATTCTTAAATTTTATGGATCAATGTTGACCCTAGTTGTGGTAACAACACTAACACACCAAAAAATAATTTGAGAATGATCCAAAAGAGAATATAATTAAGCATGAAATTGTTTGGTTCCAACTCTAAGTCCTCTAGAAATTCAACAACAAAAATTAAGCATTTAATATGTGCCCACAATAAGCATTGCCCAGTGCTTGCTACTATGATGGATTTAAAGATATATGAAAGAGCCTAATCTGATATGCCGTTTATCCCGAATTTTTATGATAGGGCCTCTAAGATAATCATTAAAAAGAACCAAGGAACCTATTGTATTGATCAACACTTCATCTCAGGGCATCACATTTAGAGGGTACTGAGTGGAACTCAGTTATTAAGTACTAAAATGACAAAATGGAACATTTTGTTACTAAAAATAATCAGTTAAAATAGAATGGATTAATTCCCTTCTTCCCCTATTCTGCTTGTACCTCCCCCAGGCAGTGACTCCCCAGCAAGTCATTCCATGACTACTTCATGGAGATTCTATTTAACCCCAAATGGGGCAATATTCTGTCCCCACCAAACTGAGGGCATTCTCTATGTCTCTTGCCCTGAGCACTTGGTGAACCAGTTCAACTCTATACAATGCTCTTCTCTTGGATCTCTTGCCTCTTATTATATTTCCAAGTATGCCCTGTCAAGACTCAGCCTTACATCACTCTCATCATTTGCTGCCTTCCCTACTATGCATATTCCACTGAATAAAAGTTTTAAAAATCATGCAACTGTGCTGACTGGGTCCAGTACATATGTATGTAACAAAAACCCAATTGAGCCCTCCTGCTGTAAGGCAATCATTTCATACATCCCTAACCGATGCGCTATCACATTCGTCACAGTGGCTCTCCCAAATTTCATGCCTTCTCAAAACTTCCAGGTCTCCTCTGTCCTCTCACCTGAGAACTTTACTTCATATTTTACTGAAAATTTTCAGACCGTTTTCTGAGAGTACCCTCTTTTCTCTTCTTCTTTATCCCAGATCACTCAAATGTTTTCTGCATTATCTTTTAGTAGCCAAATCCCAATGACCTTTTCTCAATCCTCATTCTCCTTCACTTTTCTACAGCCTTTGGCACTGCTGATCACTCTCCTTTGATACTCTCTTCTCTCTGGGTGCTGAAGACATTACTCTCTCTTGGTTCTTCTACCTATGTAACCATTCCTTCTCAGTCTCCTTTGCTAGATTCTCATTCAGTTCACATCCTTTAACTACAGTTGTCCTGGACTCTCTTCTCCCTCTATACAATTCATTTGGTGATATCATCAGCTTCTATGGATTTAATTACCATCTCTATGCTGATGATTTTCAGATCTACCTAGCCTTCCTTAACCTCTCTGCTGATCTCCAATCCCACATCTTCAGCTGCCTTTCAGACATCTAGTATCAGATTTCCTGTATTCCCTCATCCTAAACCCTCAACCTTCTCTATTACTATAAAGCACCACATCATCCTCCTAGGCTCTCAGGTTCTCAACATAGGTGTCATCTTCTACTCCTCACTATCTCTCACCACTGCGCCTTTGCCCATATCCAATCTATTGCCAAGACCTATTGATTTCATCTTTTCAACATCTTTTGATGCTGAATCTTCTTCTCTTTTCTGGCATTATCAAGCACCTCTCATCTATCCTCCTCCACTCAGCCACTAAAGATTTTCATAAAGTGCAGACTGACCATGTTACCTTCCCTTCCCAATAAGTTCCAGTGGTTCTCTCTCACCTCCAGGATCAAAATCAAAATGCTCTGTTTGCCATTCCAAACTTTTTATATCTTAGCCCCTTCCTATGTTTCTAGTCTTTTCATACCTTATACCCCTCCCACATACTCTTTAATTCAGTTGCACTAGATTATAGTGAATTCCTCAAACAAGACCCTGCATCTCCCAACATTGGGCAATTGTACTATCTGTCCCCTATGCCTGGAATTCCCTTCCTCTTTCTGGTTTCCCTAGATTGTCAAGTACCAGTTAAAAGGAAGGAAGCCTTTCTTAATCCCCCTTAATGCTAGAGCCTTTTCTCTTTTGATTATTTCTGTAAATTTATCCTGCAAATTGCTTGTTTGTTCGTAGTTATTTGCATGTTGTCTTCCTCATTAATCTGTGAACTTCAGGACACAGTCTGTCTTTTGCCTTTCTTAACATATTGCCTAAACATAGTGGGCTCTTAATATTTGTTTATTGTCTAATTAACTCACTTGTACCTGGTATGAGAACAAAAATTCTTAATTATAGCTGTTTTATATTCAAAGGGACAAGACCTTGGGATTGCAGAAAGAATACTGTGCACAGAGTCAGATGACCTCCAGCTCTGACACTTGCTACTACCTGTGTGATCATTAGCAATTCACTTAATCCATCTGGGTCTTAGTTTTCTTGTCTGAGAGACAATGATTTCTATTCATTCCACCTTTAAATATATGATCCTATGTTTATGAAAATTTTAAAATAATTATTACTTCCTAATTACATGCTAACATAAGATATCAATATTACAGATATCAAGGCAACATAATACAAAAGATAAATTAATTTGTAGAGGCACTAAATGGTTCAATGAAGAGAGAGATCAGCAGATTATGACAGTGGAGGAAAGTCTAAAAAAGGAAAGGGGATTTGAGAGCTAGGTCTTGAAAAATGAATAGGATCATCAGAAAAATGGAAGAAGGTCATTTTATGCTGTGGTATAGTTTAAACAAAGGAATGGGGGCAGGAATGGGCATGGTATCATAAAAAAACAGTCAAAAAACAGTGTTATTATAGCAAATAGTTTCTGTAAGAGTAGTTTTAGTTAAAGTTAGAATGGGAGGTTGAGTTAGGAGAGGCATAGATTATGGAATGTCATATATACCAGTGTAGGGAATATAAGTTTCTCCCAGTAGGTAACTGGGAGTCACTGGAAATTTTTGAGAAAGCAATGTTTTAGGATCATTCATCTGGCAGCAGTGCATAAGACTAAGCAAAGAAAGGAAATACAGGACCCAGGGGAGTCCATTAAGGTATTACTACAATGAGTTCAGGAAGGAAATTATAAAGTAGGTTGTAGTGGAGTGACATTAGTGACAGTGAGATGGGAGAGAAAGGGATAAAATGAGATAAACTGTTAAATAGAGAAAGGGAATTATGATTGATTGGATGTGGGGTGTTAGGGAAAGGGAACAATTAGAAAAAAAAAGTATTTAAATGGAATACAGAAAAGCAGGGTTCTAATCCTAGTATGATCATTCCCTATTCCCCCACCCTCCCAAAAAACACAACAATAACAACAACAATGAATTTCCTTTTTCACTTCCTTACTTGGGTGGATGCTAATAGCATTTTCTGACAAATCACCCAGATTTGAATGAGTCAAAATCACCTTCAATTCATCACTTAAAAGCACAGAATCAACGAATTCAGAACTAGAAAGTCATAGAATCATAAAGTTTAGAGCTAGAATGGAGCTTATCAATCTCAAGCTCATAAGACTTAGAGCTGGAAAGGTCTTTAGAGATCATGTAATTCCAGCCTCTCATTTTACAGAGGAGGAAACTGATACTTCCAAAGGTACAGAGACATAACATGTTAGAGCTATAAAAGACCTTAGAGATCACACCCGCACCATGGTCTCATTTGAGAGGCCCAAAGTCTTGAGGCCCAAAGTGATAGAGCAATTTGCCCAAGATCATATAACTAGTTAGTCCAGAGCTAGCCCTTAGAATCCAAATCTCTTGACACTAATGTATTTATTTAAAGCTTTATTTGTGCCTGTTTTTATTTTTCATTTCATCATGTTTCCTTCCAGGATTGAGATTCACTATTCTAACTAATAAAAATTCAGCTGCCTTTCAGAGAATTATTTCTGATAATATTGTGGTAAGTCATTTTATATATTATTCTCCTGGTCCTACTCAATTCATGTTTTACCTGTTCATGGAACTAATTCTACTTTTAAAATTATATCTACTATACTATAGTAGAAAATGAAAATGGGAAATTTTGGTAGAGAAATAAATTGGTTAAAGTAGCCTTGTTGGTATTATTATGGCAGCTGGAGGAAGCACTGAAAATGGGGGCAAAAGGAGGGACAGAAAATTCTCTAGAACCACAGAATATTAGCATTGGAAGGCATCTCAGAGGCCATTTTGTCTATCACTGCTACAATATTCCCAGCAAGTGATCATCCAGGCTTCAAATGAAGACTTCTAGTAAAGGAAAACCTACTCTATGCTGAAGTATTTAAAGTCTGAAACTAATTCTCATAAAGTTTTCCTTATGTTTAGTTGAAGTCCTCCTCTTCATAATTTCCTTCCACTTGTCCTAGCTCTCTCTTTGGAACCAAGCAAAATGAAATCCATTTTTTTCTCTATATAAAAAGCCTTAAAATATTTGAACATAGCTATGTGTCCCTTAAGTCTCCCCTCCCAACCTAATTATCTCATTTGCTTTAATTTGTCTTTCTGTGCCATGATCTTAATGTCCTATCCAATCCTGATTACTATTGTTCAAACATAACTCAATTTATCAACATCCTTCCTATTGGTTCACATCCAGAATATTAATGCTACAAATGTGGAATGCTATTGAACAGTATGAGTTAGTAATAAACACGTTAGAGAAGCCACCAGGATTTTCAGTCTTTTCACAGGTTCTGGAATTTACTAATTCAGCACTTGACACAACCAAATAGTTGGACCTATAGGCTTTATCATCTACAACCTTGGCATTAAGATTACTTTGACTGTGGGGGAAGGAAAGAAGGAAACAAGCATTTATTAAGTTTTTACTATGTGTCAGACACTGTGCTAAGTCTTGGGGATTACAAATACGAGCAAAAAGACAGTCCTTGCCCCAAAGGGGTGGACATTCTGTTGGGGAAAGTTGGCACACCAAAGAGCTGAAAAGGGTAGGAGAAGAGGGACAAGAAATGAAGGTACCTTCAAGGGAACATGATTTTGAAATCCAGAAGTCAGAAACAGGACCAAAGTGGGAATGAAGACTGCTTTAGGTCCCTTACAAAATGGAGATGCCAGGAGAAACTCATCAATGGGAGAAAGGAGTGAGTCTTACAGAGGAGTATTCAAGGTTTAAAAAGATGCAGAGTTGGATGTTTCATGTCTAGGAGGCCCCAGGTGCTAAGAGAAGTTGCCAGGATAAGTTCAGAAGTCAGGAACAGAGCCAAGAGAGAAACAGGGCTGAGAAGTTGGGTCATTCACCATTCATTTTCTTAGGGCAGAAGAGAAAAGTAAGAAGGAGGAATTATTGGTGAGTGGAAAATTGTTGAGTGAATGAAAAACTTAAACATTTTTTCTAACTGCTCATTCATGGGAAAAGATTTAAACAACAAAGATTTGATCTATAAGAAGGATGGAGGACATCCAAGACCTGATTTTCATGTAATGGAGATACTGTAGGAACAAAAGAGATAAATTGAAAATGTTTGGGAACAAAGGTGCTATATAAATACAAGGATTTTTTTATTGAAATGTTTGAAAGTAGAAAGGAAATATATTATGATGTGTGAGCTAAAATTTAAGTGTTCATAAGGAAATTTCCTTGGATTCACTCCATTCTTATACAGAACATAATACAGAACATAATAGAACACAATGAGCAGTCCCTGCTAGGGGAATATTAATGAGTTGTCCCTGTTCCTGAAGTGCCATTCAAACAAAACAAAATCATAAATATTTATAAAAATCAACTAACACTTGCTATCAAGCAACTTGGGAAATGACAGATTACTGCATACATCTCTAAGAACCTCAAGCAAAACAGATATTGGGCAATTTGAAAAAAAAATACACATGTACATACTGCAAAAAAGGATGACCTGGATTTGTGATCAACTTGTATTTAACATAGGTCTTAAAATTTAGCTATATTATCTAAAAGCTGAAAGCTAAAAGTACCGACACAGAAGGAAGGTGTTCAAAGGAGTTGATTAATGGTAATTGACATCTTAATAGTCTATTATCTCTATTCCTCCAATTTCACTCTCTGACTGTCATCTTTCTCCTTCCTTTTCCTCCCCACGACCCAAATACCCACTAGATATGAGCTGTGTGAAGATCTGGCTGTCCCCCTCCCCACCATTCTCACTGATTTCTAGATTCTTATTTCCATCTCCTGTTTTCTCCTGATCCAACTCCAGCTCCAACACCAGACCTACCTCAGGGAAGCTTTCTTAAGAGTGAGCTGGACACACAGTAGCATCCATCTCTGTGTGGGTCCCACCTCCAGCAGCAGATCCATCCAGGAGAGTTCCTAAAACTGTCTCAAGAAAAGTCACTGCAGCATAATCAGCTACCAGCTTCCTTCTTCTGGGGAACCCCTGCTTGTCCCATATTGCACTTTTATTTTCTACATATTGACCTGATTTCTGGACTCCACGTGCCATAACCCCTCCAAGATCACAACAACATCACTTTCCATGAGGTCAAGCCTTGAGGAACAATTTTGAACCATTTAATCGATCATCTCTCTCAATATATATACATGCTCTGTCTGGACTCATTCCTTT
>JAQQSV010001748.1:24474-48848 GCA_028646515.1 Pseudochirops corinnae
GAAGAAGGAAGCTGGTAGCTGATTATGCTGCAGTGACTTTTCTTGAGACAGTTTTAGGAACTCTCCTGGATGGATCTGCTGCTGGAGGTGGGACCCACACAGAGATGGATGCTACTGTGTGTCCAGCTCACTCTTAAGAAAGCTTCCCTGAGGTAGGTCTGGTGTTGGAGCTGGAGTTGGATCAGGAGAAAACAGGAGATGGAAATAAGAATCTAGAAATCAGTGAGAATGGTGGGGAGGGGGACAGCCAGATCTTCACACAGCTCATATCTAGTGGGTATTTGGGTCGTGGGGAGGAAAAGGAAGGAGAAAGATGACAGTCAGAGAGTGAAATTGGAGGAATAGAGATAATAGACTATTAAGATGTCAATTACCATTAATCAACTCCTTTGAACACCTTCCTTCTGTGTCGGTACTTTTAGCTTTCAGCTTTTAGATAATATAGCTAAATTTTAAGACCTATGTTAAATACAAGTTGATCACAAATCCAGGTCATCCTTTTTTGCAGTATGTACATGTGTATTTTTTTTTCAAATTGCCCAATATCTGTTTTGCTTGAGGTTCTTAGAGATGTATGCAGTAATCTGTCATTTCCCAAGTTGCTTGATAGCAAGTGTTAGTTGATTTTTATAAATATTTATGATTTTGTTTTGTTTGAATGGCACTTCAGGAACAGGGACAACTCATTAATATTCCCCTAGCAGGGACTGCTCATTGTGTTCTATTATGTTCTGTATTATGTTCTGTATAAGAATGGAGTGAATCCAAGGAAATTTCCTTATGAACACTTAAATTTTAGCTCACACATCATAATATATTTCCTTTCTACTTTCAAACATTTCAATAAAAAAATCCTTGTATTTATATAGCACCTTTGTTCCCAAACATTTTCAATTTATCTCTTTTGTTCCTACAGTATCTCCATTACATGAAAATCAGGTCTTGGATGTCCTCCATCCTTCTTATAGATCAAATCTTTGTTGTTTAAATCTTTTCCCATGAATGAGCAGTTAGAAAAAATGTTTAAGTTTTTCATTCACTCAACAATTTTCCACTCACCAATAATTCCTCCTTCTTACTTTTCTCTTCTGCCCTAAGAAAATGAATGGTGAATGACCCAACTTCTCAGCCCTGTTTCTCTCTTGGCTCTGTTCCTGACTTCTGAACTTATCCTGGCAACTTCTCTTAGCACCTGGGGCCTCCTAGACATGAAACATCCAACTCTGCATCTTTTTAAACCTTGAATACTCCTCTGTAAGACTCACTCCTTTCTCCCATTGATGAGTTTCTCCTGGCATCTCCATTTTGTAAGGGACCTAAAGCAGTCTTCATTCCCACTTTGGTCCTGTTTCTGACTTCTGGATTTCAAAATCATGTTCCCTTGAAGGTACCTTCATTTCTTGTCCCTCTTCTCCTACCCTTTTCAGCTCTTTGGTGTGCCAACTTTCCCCAACAGAATGTCCACCCCTTTGGGGCAAGGACTGTCTTTTTGCTCGTATTTGTAATCCCCAAGACTTAGCACAGTGTCTGACACATAGTAAAAACTTAATAAATGCTTGTTTCCTTCTTTCCTTCCCCCACAGTCAAAGTAATCTTAATGCCAAGGTTGTAGATGATAAAGCCTATAGGTCCAACTATTTGGTTGTGTCAAGTGCTGAATTAGTAAATTCCAGAACCTGTGAAAAGACTGAAAATCCTGGTGGCTTCTCTAACGTGTTTATTACTAACTCATACTGTTCAATAGCATTCCACATTTGTAGCATTAATATTCTGGATGTGAACCAATAGGAAGGATGTTGATAAATTGAGTTATGTTTGAACAATAGTAATCAGGATTGGATAGGACATTAAGATCATGGCACAGAAAGACAAATTAAAGCAAATGAGATAATTAGGTTGGGAGGGGAGACTTAAGGGACACATAGCTATGTTCAAATATTTTAAGGCTTTTTATATAGAGAAAAAAATGGATTTCATTTTGCTTGGTTCCAAAGAGAGAGCTAGGACAAGTGGAAGGAAATTATGAAGAGGAGGACTTCAACTAAACATAAGGAAAACTTTATGAGAATTAGTTTCAGACTTTAAATACTTCAGCATAGAGTAGGTTTTCCTTTACTAGAAGTCTTCATTTGAAGCCTGGATGATCACTTGCTGGGAATATTGTAGCAGTGATAGACAAAATGGCCTCTGAGATGCCTTCCAATGCTAATATTCTGTGGTTCTAGAGAATTTTCTGTCCCTCCTTTTGCCCCCATTTTCAGTGCTTCCTCCAGCTGCCATAATAATACCAACAAGGCTACTTTAACCAATTTATTTCTCTACCAAAATTTCCCATTTTCATTTTCTACTATAGTATAGTAGATATAATTTTAAAAGTAGAATTAGTTCCATGAACAGGTAAAACATGAATTGAGTAGGACCAGGAGAATAATATATAAAATGACTTACCACAATATTATCAGAAATAATTCTCTGAAAGGCAGCTGAATTTTTATTAGTTAGAATAGTGAATCTCAATCCTGGAAGGAAACATGATGAAATGAAAAATAAAAACAGGCACAAATAAAGCTTTAAATAAATACATTAGTGTCAAGAGATTTGGATTCTAAGGGCTAGCTCTGGACTAACTAGTTATATGATCTTGGGCAAATTGCTCTATCACTTTGGGCCTCAAGACTTTGGGCCTCTCAAATGAGACCATGGTGCGGGTGTGATCTCTAAGGTCTTTTATAGCTCTAACATGTTATGTCTCTGTACCTTTGGAAGTATCAGTTTCCTCCTCTGTAAAATGAGAGGCTGGAATTACATGATCTCTAAAGACCTTTCCAGCTCTAAGTCTTATGAGCTTGAGATTGATAAGCTCCATTCTAGCTCTAAACTTTATGATTCTATGACTTTCTAGTTCTGAATTCGTTGATTCTGTGCTTTTAAGTGATGAATTGAAGGTGATTTTGACTCATTCAAATCTGGGTGATTTGTCAGAAAATGCTATTAGCATCCACCCAAGTAAGGAAGTGAAAAAGGAAATTCATTGTTGTTGTTATTGTTGTGTTTTTTGGGAGGGTGGGGGAATAGGGAATGATCATACTAGGATTAGAACCCTGCTTTTCTGTATTCCATTTAAATACTTTTTTTTTCTAATTGTTCCCTTTCCCTAACACCCCACATCCAATCAATCATAATTCCCTTTCTCTATTTAACAGTTTATCTCATTTTATCCCTTTCTCTCCCATCTCACTGTCACTAATGTCACTCCACTACAACCTACTTTATAATTTCCTTCCTGAACTCATTGTAGTAATACCTTAATGGACTCCCCTGGGTCCTGTATTTCCTTTCTTTGCTTAGTCTTATGCACTGCTGCCAGATGAATGATCCTAAAACATTGCTTTCTCAAAAATTTCCAGTGACTCCCAGTTACCTACTGGGAGAAACTTATATTCCCTACACTGGTATATATGACATTCCATAATCTATGCCTCTCCTAACTCAACCTCCCATTCTAACTTTAACTAAAACTACTCTTACAGAAACTATTTGCTATAATAACACTGTTTTTTGACTGTTTTTTTATGATACCATGCCCATTCCTGCCCCCATTCCTTTGTTTAAACTATACCACAGCATAAAATGACCTTCTTCCATTTTTCTGATGATCCTATTCATTTTTCAAGACCTAGCTCTCAAATCCCCTTTCCTTTTTTAGACTTTCCTCCACTGTCATAATCTGCTGATCTCTCTCTTCATTGAACCATTTAGTGCCTCTACAAATTAATTTATCTTTTGTATTATGTTGCCTTGATATCTGTAATATTGATATCTTATGTTAGCATGTAATTAGGAAGTAATAATTATTTTAAAATTTTCATAAACATAGGATCATATATTTAAAGGTGGAATGAATAGAAATCATTGTCTCTCAGACAAGAAAACTAAGACCCAGATGGATTAAGTGAATTGCTAATGATCACACAGGTAGTAGCAAGTGTCAGAGCTGGAGGTCATCTGACTCTGTGCACAGTATTCTTTCTGCAATCCCAAGGTCTTGTCCCTTTGAATATAAAACAGCTATAATTAAGAATTTTTGTTCTCATACCAGGTACAAGTGAGTTAATTAGACAATAAACAAATATTAAGAGCCCACTATGTTTAGGCAATATGTTAAGAAAGGCAAAAGACAGACTGTGTCCTGAAGTTCACAGATTAATGAGGAAGACAACATGCAAATAACTACGAACAAACAAGCAATTTGCAGGATAAATTTACAGAAATAATCAAAAGAGAAAAGGCTCTAGCATTAAGGGGGATTAAGAAAGGCTTCCTTCCTTTTAACTGGTACTTGACAATCTAGGGAAACCAGAAAGAGGAAGGGAATTCCAGGCATAGGGGACAGATAGTACAATTGCCCAATGTTGGGAGATGCAGGGTCTTGTTTGAGGAATTCACTATAATCTAGTGCAACTGAATTAAAGAGTATGTGGGAGGGGTATAAGGTATGAAAAGACTAGAAACATAGGAAGGGGCTAAGATATAAAAAGTTTGGAATGGCAAACAGAGCATTTTGATTTTGATCCTGGAGGTGAGAGAGAACCACTGGAACTTATTGGGAAGGGAAGGTAACATGGTCAGTCTGCACTTTATGAAAATCTTTAGTGGCTGAGTGGAGGAGGATAGATGAGAGGTGCTTGATAATGCCAGAAAAGAGAAGAAGATTCAGCATCAAAAGATGTTGAAAAGATGAAATCAATAGGTCTTGGCAATAGATTGGATATGGGCAAAGGCGCAGTGGTGAGAGATAGTGAGGAGTAGAAGATGACACCTATGTTGAGAACCTGAGAGCCTAGGAGGATGATGTGGTGCTTTATAGTAATAGAGAAGGTTGAGGGTTTAGGATGAGGGAATACAGGAAATCTGATACTAGATGTCTGAAAGGCAGCTGAAGATGTGGGATTGGAGATCAGCAGAGAGGTTAAGGAAGGCTAGGTAGATCTGAAAATCATCAGCATAGAGATGGTAATTAAATCCATAGAAGCTGATGATATCACCAAATGAATTGTATAGAGGGAGAAGAGAGTCCAGGACAACTGTAGTTAAAGGATGTGAACTGAATGAGAATCTAGCAAAGGAGACTGAGAAGGAATGGTTACATAGGTAGAAGAACCAAGAGAGAGTAATGTCTTCAGCACCCAGAGAGAAGAGAGTATCAAAGGAGAGTGATCAGCAGTGCCAAAGGCTGTAGAAAAGTGAAGGAGAATGAGGATTGAGAAAAGGTCATTGGGATTTGGCTACTAAAAGATAATGCAGAAAACATTTGAGTGATCTGGGATAAAGAAGAAGAGAAAAGAGGGTACTCTCAGAAAACGGTCTGAAAATTTTCAGTAAAATATGAAGTAAAGTTCTCAGGTGAGAGGACAGAGGAGACCTGGAAGTTTTGAGAAGGCATGAAATTTGGGAGAGCCACTGTGACGAATGTGATAGCGCATCGGTTAGGGATGTATGAAATGATTGCCTTACAGCAGGAGGGCTCAATTGGGTTTTTGTTACATACATATGTACTGGACCCAGTCAGCACAGTTGCATGATTTTTAAAACTTTTATTCAGTGGAATATGCATAGTAGGGAAGGCAGCAAATGATGAGAGTGATGTAAGGCTGAGTCTTGACAGGGCATACTTGGAAATATAATAAGAGGCAAGAGATCCAAGAGAAGAGCATTGTATAGAGTTGAACTGGTTCACCAAGTGCTCAGGGCAAGAGACATAGAGAATGCCCTCAGTTTGGTGGGGACAGAATATTGCCCCATTTGGGGTTAAATAGAATCTCCATGAAGTAGTCATGGAATGACTTGCTGGGGAGTCACTGCCTGGGGGAGGTACAAGCAGAATAGGGGAAGAAGGGAATTAATCCATTCTATTTTAACTGATTATTTTTAGTAACAAAATGTTCCATTTTGTCATTTTAGTACTTAATAACTGAGTTCCACTCAGTACCCTCTAAATGTGATGCCCTGAGATGAAGTGTTGATCAATACAATAGGTTCCTTGGTTCTTTTTAATGATTATCTTAGAGGCCCTATCATAAAAATTCGGGATAAACGGCATATCAGATTAGGCTCTTTCATATATCTTTAAATCCATCATAGTAGCAAGCACTGGGCAATGCTTATTGTGGGCACATATTAAATGCTTAATTTTTGTTGTTGAATTTCTAGAGGACTTAGAGTTGGAACCAAACAATTTCATGCTTAATTATATTCTCTTTTGGATCATTCTCAAATTATTTTTTGGTGTGTTAGTGTTGTTACCACAACTAGGGTCAACATTGATCCATAAAATTTAAGAATAACATTTAAAAAAGATTTCATCACAGCAAATACTCAATTTCCAAAGCACATGAAATTAAAAAAAAAATTTAAATTTGGAGGCTTAGAATAAGGAGTTAAGATCATGGGGAAGACAGAATAGGTATGTCATTCCTTGTCATTTTGTATGCCATTGGAGATGCCTAGAAGTGATGACCCTATAAAAGATCAACTTGCATCCTGACATTCTAATCCCATTATATAAAGCAGTTATTTTGCCCAAATAAACATAGAAACATTTAATATACAATGTAGAGGATTAAATAAAGAGATATTAATGGGATAGTGACCTGAATAATTTCTATCTGAACTCCATCAAAAAGGTGAGAATGAAGCAACAATGACAATGACAATAGCAATAACCTAATTATATAGGATTTGAAGTATTAGAGTAGAGATTCTTAACCTTTTTTGCATTATGAATCCCATTGGCACTCTTAAAACCTATGGACCACTTCTCAGAATAATGATTTTAAATGAATAAAATAAAATATGCAGGATTGCAAAGGACATCAATTGTGCTGAAATACAGTTTACAGAATATATTTTTTAAGCCTAAGTTCATGTATAGCAGGTTTATTTTAGAGAGTGTCATCCTCACAGCAACCCTGGGAGATTTCTTGTGCAAGTACTTTTATCCTTGAGAGCAAGGATTTTTTCATTCTTTATATTTGGATTCCCAGAACAGAGAGCAGTTCCTAGTATCTACTAGACACTTAGTCAATGACTATTGATTAATCTAAATTTTACAGATGAGAAAACTGAGGCTCATGGAATTTAAGTGGCTTGACCAAAGGCTACACATAAGACAAGAGTCAGGATTGGTTTCATACAAAGTGCTGAGTAGTTAATATTATATGGACAAGAGGTTATGGGAAAGAACCATAGATTTATATGTCCTGTAAATTTATAATACTAAGAGAATCCTGACACAGGAGCATGTTTTGATTAGCTTTGTTCTAAGATATTTTGATTTAAACAACTTTCTTTTTTAAGATAAAGTTTAAGCATCTTCCATTCTTCAGATTTCCCTGCATAATATGATCTAAACTTGCTATTACTGCTTTTTTACATGCTATAGTGCTGTAACTTTTACCTTCAGCATACAGATTTAGCTTGATGCAAAATTATATGTTCTCTCTAACATTTCTAAGTGTTGTTTGTCTGACTCCTCTAATGATCTAGGATCATTGTGTATCAGCCAGGCATTGTAACACTTTGGCTTTCAATCTCACTTCAACGTTGAAGTGGTCATTAGTATATATTACTCTAGCAACAACACCTTGAGAAAAATTCTATTCCTCTGTGATTCTTGACTATTGACTAAATGGAATTTGGTTTCTGTACAACATTTGGCAACTTTGTGACATCATATTCAAGACTAAAATATTAAGGCATCATTAAAAAAAGCTAGAAGGACTATGGAAAATGGGTCAATCACTTCTTTAATAGGACTCAAATGTCATGGCTTTCACAAAAAGCTGTTCTGTAAGCCAAGTTATATAAGCAGGGGATTTTAAACTTAGCAATAAATAATGCCTTGGTTCTAGACAACTTTATGGTATCATTTAAAGCCAGTTCTATCTATTTCACAGTTCTCTTAAGAATAGGAAGAACAGAGTAGGTAGCTTCCATTTGTCTCTAACTCATCCTATTCGAATACACTTGCACATGATTTCTAAGTCTCTCTCATTTTGATGTACAGTCTGACATTTTTTAGATTCTTGGAGATTTGAAGAACTTAGTAAGTACCTGGGTCTGGATCACTGAGGAATCGCAGTGCTATGTGGCTCCCATTGTCCCTAGTTCCATGAGCAGGCTCACATGTACAGCAGAATGTATACTCCTCTGATGAAAAGCCCCCATACACTCAGGAATCAAATTTATATAAAGATTTTAGGCAAAGAGCCAATGTGGAACTGCTAGGAGAATGCCTTATCACTAGTGAGGTGGGTGACTGAAATGAGGACACTTCATGAATTTTCTAAAAACTAATGGGGAATGAGGGGCTAGGAGCCAGGAAAGTTAGCACTAACCGTATCACAACATAAAATTGGATATTGGGGTGAGGATGTCTAATCTCCAGGTCAGTATCTCCTCAGCATGTATACATGTTATGGACTAGGGTTGAACTAATCAAAATGAGTTTCATTGGTTCACATGAGAGAAAGCTGACAGCAGCTAGGGTAGCTAAATAGTTCAACAGATACATAAACTGGCTGGGCCTAGAATTAGAAAGGCCTAAATTCAAATCTGATCTCAGACACTTAACCACCTCTTTCTATTGCAGTTTTTTCAACTATAAGTGGGGATTACCTTTCATGGTTGTTATGAAGAAGATAATAATTGTCAAGATATTTGTAATATTATTGAAGATTATTTTGGCACAGGGTCTAGCACATGAGATCCTTAAGGAATATTTAAAATTTCCTTCCTTCTTATCTTCCATTGGACAACTACTTTATAAACATTCATTGAATCAAAGATTTTTAAACTGGAAGGGACCTCAGATTTTGAATCCATTCATTTCACAGATGAGGAGACAGGCTCAGAGAGGCTAAGTAATTTGTCCAGCATCACATATTTAGTATATGTCAGAGGGAGGATTTGAACATAGATTTTTTTTTTTCCTAATTTCAAGTCCAGGGTCCTGTCAACTACAGGAAGGAACTGAGTAACTGATTACTACAAATACAGAGGGATTGTGCTAATGGATATTCAAATAGACTCATGAGTATATCAGTGTAGATGTTCTCTCTAATGATGAAGATTGCAATTCATCCATGTTTGTCCATCATGTATGGTTCTTGTCCATATCAACCCCCATGTTCACCACAGTAGCAAACCTGACATATTGAAAATCTTCTAGCTCAGCGGTTCTTAACCCTGTGGGTCGCGACCCCTTTGGGGGGTCAAATGACTCTTTCACAGGGGTAACAGGGGTCACCTAAGACCATCAGAAAACACATATTTTGCTCCTCTATCCACCCATATGCAGATATGCCCACATATGAATATTAAAGGGTCGCGGCATTAGGAAGGTTGAGAACCACTCTTCTAGCTCATTCCTGTCATTTTGAAGATAAACATGGAGCAAAAGGGCAATCAGATTGTTGTCCTTGCTTTTGCCCCATGATCAGCCATTTTCTTTCTTGATCATAAGTTTCTTTTCTTTTTAAAAGTTTCATAAATACTTTTTATTTTTATATCACAGTCTTTCTAGAGATTCTTCTCCCCCTTCAATTATCGTCTTTGGTGATAATCACTTTGAGTCAGTGATTTAATTTGTGTTGGCACATTTTTGTTGTCTGCTTTCAAAAAAGAAATGGCACTATGTTATTCATGTTGATTTTCCCTATTTGACTGATACTGTAACTTTGAAGGTAACTACAAGTCATATTTTTGACAATGGTGAAAAAGAGTTTTAGATTGAACACAATTCCTATAAAATAAGCCTTGGGGGTGGTGGTGTGGTTATCCCACTTCTAAATCTACTTTATGATGTCAACAACCCAAAACTTGTTTAGAATAAAGAATTTCTAAAAGGAATAATTTGGAACTTTTCTCTACCCTTTCTTCTCTCTGAAAAGGAGTGACTTTTCATTATAGAATTAGAATTAGAATTAGTATCACAAAAAGTATCACAAAAAACATCAAAAGATAATCATTTTCCTTAAGATATTTTGACAGATCATGTGTGCAATCAGTTTGAGGAGACTGTTCCTTTTCTTCCTCTACCATCTCTACCTCCCACTCCACTTACAGAATAGAAAACTTGATTATAGGAAAGCAATGACTTAATTTAAATACTAATGAATAATAAAAGGGGGAGGGGTGCTGAGAGTCTGTGGTTTCTGTGAACATACTAAATGATTGGACAACAAAGACCATGAAAGAAGAGAATCCTATGACTGAATAGCATCTGAAACAAGGAAGGAATAAATTGGCTTGGTAGAGTAGAAGGGGTACTGGATTTGTAATCAGAGAGTCTGAGTTTGCATCCCAGAGAAGTAACTAGAAATTACAGTATCTGCGTTGAATTCAAGTGTGAGCTGGCCATAGACCTCCCAAGTTAGATACAGTTGCACTGGGAGATGGGGTAGACTGTTCCCCAGAATCTAGCTCCTCCTCATGTGGCACCCAGAGAGTGACAGGTGAGGGAATGATGTAGAACAAAGGTGTGATGAAGGGGGTGCAGGAAGATTCATGTGGCTATCAAGACCCCCACGTGTTATGGAAACCGAATTAAAATACAATTTGGAAATATTTAATAAAATACATTAAAGATATGATAAAATATAGATATCACATTTTAAGACTTATTTTGGTCCTTACATGTGGATTAGTGGCCTATTTCTATTTGAGTTCGATATGACTGATATAGGAGAAAACAGAGACCAAGAGTAGGGGAGGTGGTTCTTGGTGATATGAGTCAAGGAAAGGACCAGAGGGCATGAGAGAGGCATGTTAGATAATATCTGAGGGGAAGAAGCACACCCACCTCACATCTAAGGTCCCTACCTCTTCTACCCTGTTAAAGCTCATTGAGTCAGATTTTTATCAGTATATAAGCTACAAAGGTAATGATGAAATTGATCAAATTTTTGACATCAGTGGTAATATATATAAGGAAGAATGAATGAAAATTGATCATTTAAAAATGAAAATAAAATTTAATTGGGTAATTTGGTGAATGTTTAAATAATGACTACTGTATATAAGATTTTATGTTTCTGAAGATACAAAGATCAAACAAAAAAATCATTCCTGTCCTCAAGGTGCTTATAGCCTTATGACATGTAAACAGATATGTGTAATACAAAGTAAATTCTGATATGTGTAAAGAAGAGGTCCAGAAGAAGAGCTCTAGGAAACCTTGAAAAGAAAGGACATTTTCAACTTGGTATTTCCCAATGAGTAATGGCCTCATGAAAGGGCCATACCTAAACTAAAACATTTTATTATAATATTTCATTTGTTTATCTAAGTTTGCATTTTAAACTTAGTTCCACTTTTTTGTTAATGTTTTTGGTAAAAAAAATTAAATAACTCACATTTATATAGTTGCTTGAAGGCTTACAAATCATTTTCCTTATAATTGCCCTGTGACAGAAGGCCATACAGGGATTATTAATTGGTCCCATTTATAGATAAGAAAATTAAGGTTTGGGGTAGGTTAGATGATTTGCCCACAATCACACATTAATTCACTGAGAGAGCAGGGAATCACGTTCATGTTCTCCTATTCTAAGTCTGATATGTCTTTGTTATTTGTTTTTTGTTGTTGTTGAGTTGTTTTCAGTTGTGTCTGACTTTTTGTGACCCCATTTGGGTTTTCTTGGCAAAGATACCGGAGTGGTTTGGCATTTCCTTCTCCAGCTCATTTTACAGATGAGGACACTGAGCCAAGCAGGGTTACATGATTTGCCGAGGGTGTAAAGCCAAGCACTAGCAGCTATTCAGAAGAATGCTACTGTGAACAGCTTTTAAAGTTCTGATTACAAAGTACAGTGAACACTCTATTTAATCCATAAAAAATCAAAGCAAAACATTCATAGTAAATCAAGGTACAGCATTCACAATGTTACAACTTATCACAAAAAATCAAAATATAACATTTACAACAACTGATCACAGAAAATGGCCACATGGTTTCCACTACAGTGGTCACAAAGTTTTGAACAAAAAACAATCATTTAGTAACTCAAGCATTCACAAAATCCTTAATTCAATCACAAAGTACAATAGTCAAAGTTGTCCACTCATGGGGCCTACTAGGTTACAAATCAATTACTTGTTCAGTAATCAATCACTAAGTACAATCATTTAGTCAATCAATCATCCTTCATTATTCGCTATTCAATTGTCAGAAAATACACAGACCCTCCATCCTTAGGTCATTAGTAAATTGTAATCTTCTTAGTCACTACACAGTTTCCAAGTAAAGTCTTCTTTCAGCTTAACTTGCAGTGGTTTCTCAGATTCCCTGGACTACCTTACATGGTCCCAGATCCTACCTGGATTCACCAAACTGTCACTTGGCTTCAAAGGCAGACAGCTCCCAGGTCCTTGTCCAGTTCTCCAGGCAGTTCCTTTCCATATTAAAGTTCACAGTGTCCAGTCCATCTCAAATCCCTCACAGTCTCTGATCCAGGGAAGTCAAGGCCCAACAAAGCCACAAACAAACAAAGTCTCAGCATCACAGTCATGCTTCTTCAGTCCGTTGGCAGCTCTGGCTGGCCCTCAGACCCAGAAGAAGTCTCAGCTGGCTCCCAGAATCAAAATCACTCCATGCAGGTTTTCAAAATCAAAACTATTCTCTTCAGCCTGGGAGAGGCTTTCCTCTTCAGCCTCCTCAGCTCCTTTTCAGCTCTCCATGGAGCCTGCTCCAAGAAGATCTCCCTCAGTTCTCAATTCTCAATTCTCTCCAGGAGCTGCTCTGTCCCTCTCTGGGGCTTTTCCTTATATACACACAACATTAGCTGCTTCCTGTTTCAGCCAACCTCTTCCTGTTATGTAAGCAACAGGAGACAGGAGTTCATTCCTTCCGTTTCCCCAACAGAGGCTTGATCAATTACTAAGTGCTAAGTACCTTCTACCTTTGCCAACACAAAGGAATCTTCAAATTCAAATTACATTATCATTATTACACAGGGTCTTGCAGTTAGTAAGTGTCTGAGACTGGATTTGAACCCAGGTTTTCCTAACTGCAGGCCTGGCACTCTATTCTCTGTGCCACCTAGCTGCCCATCCTTTTATTATGCCACAGTAATAATATATGTTAAAACTCAAAGATGCCATTATACACCAGGTGTTATAGCTTTATATCACATCTGATTTGAAAAATATTAATATAATCATTTAAGAAATATTCCATCGGATCATGACTCATCTTGGTAAACCCAATGTATAATAATCTAGATTTACGTAAAGAATTAATTAGAGTTTGATTCTTGTCTTCCTTAAATTTATGAAAACTAAAATTGTACACATATTTTTAGAATACAACTTTGTGTAAAGTTAGGTCTATCTTTATATAGGTCATCTCAGGCTATGAATATATTGAGAGCAAAATCTTAGAGTGTTCCTATAATCTTCCTTATGGATTTTTTTTGGTTGTCCCAGATTTCTGATTTATTTCATCTATATGGGAACCTCCCTGTGAAAAAACTCTCCCTACAAATACATGTTGGTCATTGCTTTCCAATTTATGATCTTAGGCTGTTGCTTGGGAGGCCAAATAGGTTAAGTAACTTGACCAGGGTCATATAGCTAGCATGTGTCAAAGGTGAAACTTGACCTTTGACTTCCTGACTCTCAGGCAAATTCTTTATTCATTATTCCACACTGTGGTCTTTCTCATTTTAAAGAAAATATATTATAGAAAATCATTCTACCCTGGCAAGTCTAGAAAAAGTCATTTAATATTAAAGCTACTTGGGGTCAGTTTCCAAAAAAAAAAAAAAAGATTTATATCCAGAGATAATACATCTTTTATGAATATGGAGATTAGAGATGACATATTCGCTGTCATACAACTGTATCCCATTTAGTAGGATATAGAGTCAAAATAGAGTGCCCAAGATACAAAGTTTTAAGAAGGTAAATGAAAAGACTGTCACTGGCTGTGATATAAAACTAAGAATAGTAGGACAATAAATTAGAAAATGGAGGAGCAAGAAATACAAAATTTTAGCCAAATTTTCCAAAAGTCTTGAAGTATACATTTTCTAACTGTAGGCAAGGACGTTGTGGTCTTATGAGGAAGTGGTACAGAAAAGGAAAATATCTTATGGCTGCAAAATATAAAAGATACTTTGGGAATATTTTAATGAAGTTCATTTTTTTTTATGAATAAGTTGGGCAGAAATACTGCACGCAAGGCCTGTTTGCAGGAGGGAAATAACATTACAAGAAACACTCCACCTTAGAAGGATGCTACTTTTAAGATGAATCAACAAATTCAACTTAACCAACTTTTATTAGACATGTACTACCTGCAGACAACTGTTTACAGTTGGAGGAAATATTTGGTTTAGATAATATATTTAATATATAATGATATTATAATGAGATTTAAATATACAATTTAGATCATACATTTAAAGCTGAAAGGGACCTTCAGTATCCCCTATGTCCTCCCTCTGTCTTATAAATGGAGAAACTGAAGCTCAGAGATATTAAATGATTTGCCCAAGGTCAGGTCTCCTGATTCTGTGTCTGATCATCTTTCCATGTGCTGTAGGAGACATGTCCAAAGTTGGGAAATACACATAGACAGTGGAGGAACATTGAGTTTTAAAGGGAAAAACAAGAAAGTATAGTTTAGGGTCAGGCAAGAACCCAAGGTCCTGGGACTTCAAATAGATGTGAAAATGGACTTCAAATGAACTTTTTCATAAAAACTGTTACTATATATATCTTTTGAATCCTAATATTTGAGTTTCATTCTCCCACCCACCACCTCTATAACCTTATGTAAGTTTCACTTGGGGACAACTCCTGACTGCTGTTGATGTTTCTTACAAGGGAATAATTGAGTATATATACTTGTGAACAGGCATAGGAAGGGAAAAATTTGGGGGGTGGTTGGGAGGAAAAGTCTGAACCAGGAGTCATTACAAGTAAGGATGGGATACCATCATGGATGATGCCTGACTGGGCATGGGGCCCTTGGAGAGGAACTAGACTCCTAGGATGTGAAAGATAGGATGGACACTTAAGGGAGCATGGTAGGGTATCAGATAAATTTTTACTCTTTCCAGTGTAGTTGACTATAAATCATCGAAGCAAGACTCTCTTCTAGGATCTAATCATATTCTCTGAATTGAGTAGAAGAGAGTAAGGACAGATCACCCCAGGGAAAGTGAAGCAGAGAATTAAGACCATTACAATGTAAACTATTTCCTAAAATGCTCTTATCTGATTTGTATTAGAGGGCTGCCAAACTGTTGTAACCTATTACTACGTAAGCTAAACACAGATCTAGGACACCTACAAATACAATGACTTTTTAATCCACCATTCAATCAGGCTTTCACCAGATATCTGGGTCAGACAGTTTTTTCCATCATCTTACTATCATTTTATAAATATGTGCTGAGAGGTAATGGTGATCTATGTATTTTATCCATTGACTAATAAGTGTGATGGATATTAGGCTGATGTGTAGACTGCTCACCACAGGTACTTTCTTACTCAGTTTAAGTTGTTCATTTGTCCTCCATGATGATGGTTGCTCATTGTTATGATTTCTTATTCATAAATCTGGTAATGAAGAAAGAGTAAGTCTGAATTAGAGGTACAGAAAGGATATAGTCAGTAATGCCTGCTTTTCTTCTTTTAGCATAACTGCTGAATTATAATTCTTAGAAAATTAGTGAGTCTACAGTTGAAAAGTCTTCAGAAGGTTAATATTGAATAGACAAACAGGCTGAATGTGTTGGTCCTAGCATATTAGTATTAAGGAGCACTTAATGCTAAAGATTGGGATGAATAGGACAGTAGCAAAGGCTATTCATGTTAAACCATCCAAAAGCTATGATACAAGATTTGTGCAAATAAGTCATTTGCAGTCAAAGCAATGCATTCATCACCCCTGCCCACCTTTCCTAGCATTTGACAAGCAGCATTTCAATAAATGACCATATAGAGTCATGCATTGAGTATTATCACATTTAAGCCATGTTACAAGGCATTTGAAAAAAAAAACTGCTCTATACAATTTAACAAATTCAATTAAGCATAGATTTCTTAAGCCACTATTATTGTCATAGCGGACAGTGTTGGCCTAGGGGTCAGGAAGATATGAATTCAAACCTCACCACTGATATTTAGCATATTTGTGATCCTGGAGAACTCACTTAACCTCTGTGTGATTCAGGCAACTCACTAAGACTTACCTACTAAGTCACAAGAGGGTCGTGATCTTCGTGGTTGAAGAAAATTCTGATACCAGGAGTTTCCTAAGCTGATGAAATCACAGAGTCTTTATATATTTCAGTATGTGCAAAAGACTAGGGGACAAAAAGATGAAAAAAAATGGGCCACACTTTTGTGCTCAAAGAACTCTCATTCTACTGTAGGATGTGTGTATTTGTGTGCAAAGTATTGCTAGGTGGTGCGGTGGAAAGAACACCGAGCTTGGAGTCAGAAAAACATGAGTTAAAATTCAGTATTGAAAGCATCCTAGGTGTCTGGCCTTGGACAAGTCACTTAAACCCTGTTTGCCATAGGAGAAAGAAAAGGCAAACCAATCCAGTATCTTTGCCAAGAAAAATCCCATGGACATCTTGTTTATAGCATCACAATAACACCAACAAAATATAAAATAAATTTCAAGACGAAGAGAATAGTAATAACTGGAAAAACTCAGGAGAAGGCTTCACAGAGAAGATGGTTTGTGAGGTGAGGTGTAAAGCAATTCTCTTCTAGAAATTCATTTTTGAACAATCCTATAAAATATTATTTATTTTCATAATTCTAGATCCTCACGTATTCTAAAGAAAGGAGTGCATCTTCTTCAGTTATCTATATTTCTGTCAGGAAACAGGGGCAATTTTGGTTTGATGTTTCTGTTCTTATAGTATCCATAAAAGATCAGCAAACTCAGTTGCACTCGTGTTAATACTTTAGTTCCAGCCAAATGTTTTGTTTATTTAACTGTTGGTCCCAAAGCTAGAAAAATGAAGCACTGTTCCAGTATTTACATTGTGTACAAGACTAAATGAGGGATAGGGTGGAGGGAAGATATTTAAAAGTCCTTTTTTGTGTATCTCAATGAGGACAATACAATAAATAAAACACTGGTTTGCTAACCTAAATATGGACATTAGTCAGTTGTCATATATTATCCATAATGTAGATATCTTAAAACAAAGCAAAACAGAAATTTTCCTCTCTAAGTTTTCTATTATTTATATGGAAAATATCTTGAGAGACCTAAATCATTATTCTATACAGAATGTATAGGTGCATACTGGACCACTCAATGCCTTTTTGAATTCCATAGTGTATATGTTTCAAGTAGGACTAGCATCTCTGGTGTGAGGGCCTGCCAAGCCTTTTTCAGGGCTGCTTATCTACCTCTGGTGTCTATCTGTCACCCAACTGTCACCTGTGACTCCAAAAAGTTGTAGCATGGGCAGTGGCCACATCCCCATAAACCTTCTTGGCAGATGGGCTAAATCAGGTTGAAGGTAACTTACAGTCCCCAAACCCATTGGTGAATTGGGGGATGTCTACCCCCAAGCATGTGAAGACTTCTGGCAGAATAGATGGATGAGAATAATTTGTTTTAATGACCATTAAGGTGGCTGAAGTAGGCACTGTGGAGCACTTAGAGCTTGATCAGACACTAAGGACATCCACTGCATCCTGGTCCATTGCTAGTCATCTTGACATTTGTCCTGCCACTGGGCTTCAGTGACTCAGTCAGAGTAAGACTGATGACTTTGTGCAACTCTGCCTCCACTGAAATACAATTCACATGCAAGTCAAGATATCACTGATCGTCTATTATCTTATCCCAACATCTTGATATTGTTGGTCTTCTTTGAAGATGAAGGATGAACAACAATAGCTTAGCTTTTTTTTCCTTTATGTTACAGTGAGCAAAGAGTTAAATAGATGAGCTAGGCTTGGGCTCAGATCCAAAGACAAAAAGCCTGGTAATGCAACTGCTCTAGGGTTAAGGGAAACTGTGAAAGCTATTTTTCCATGCTTTTCCAACTTCTTCATAATAAATGTAACATTCTAAGGACTGAGGACTATTAAGTGGATCAGAGAAGGGAAGAATGAAAATGGAGAAAAAGGTAATGAAGAATAGCTGGGGCCTTGGACATTTGATACTAAACGTGTTATTGTTAATCTAATTTTACTCCTTTGTTGCCATTATAGCCCCCCCACCTTTGGTATTTTGTGGTCAGAGTGTTTGGAAATGGCGAAATTCCAGGGTGTTGAAGAAGCTAGAAGGATAGCTACAGATAGGGGCAGAATCTGTGATTTCATTGCTCTAGGGAACTTCTGTAGCAGGTAATTACATCTACCAGTGAAAGTCAGTAGTTTCTCTACAGCTAGAAGGTTCTCAGGTTCCACCACCTGTAATGTCGAAGGTAAGACTTTGTACCAGATCTTCTTGGTTCTGAGGATGGCTCTCCAGAAATATTTGCAACAAATCTGAATGGAACCTTAAGCCCCCAAAAGATAACACTGACATCTCTGATCTAACAATTAAACTCATTTTCATTATCCAGAATGAGAGCACCAGATGCTATATATGCTGCATTTAGATATCCTTTTAAAGAGCTGTTTGTGGAGTGATTCAATGCCTTTGTGACAGAAATGATAGATGTGTGCAGAAGCCATGGCTATTTTATGCAAGTGGAGTCAAGATTTCTATGAGATGAGATTTTTATGACAAGCTTCTTTTGTTATTACATAATGTAGAACAGTAATTAGTCAAGGAAGCTAAATTTGTTTTTGTGAGCTGCAGAAATCCCAGAACAAAGATCCCAACACACTCTGCCTTGTTAAGAAGCAGGCTCACCTGATCAGTTGAAGTGATTTCTTTGACAATAGGTCCTATTATGACTTTAAACACTTCACTTCTTTTTGAACATCTTAATATTTGGAAGACAAATATGAGCAACATTATTGTTTTCTGTTGATATTTCTCTGCTGCTTAGGATCTGCAGCTGAATGTGGATCCCCTGGGAAAGGATGAGGGTACATTGGGCTCATTTCTCACCCTCCCCCTTCTATGCTCTGCTTTGCCAGCTTGCTGGCTGTTGTTGAACACTGTGGGGTTGCTCCTATAATCACTGCACAGCTGTGTCACTGCATGGAGAGGCCCATCAATCAGACACATCATCAGGGCTTCCTCCTGCATTGGGCAGGGAAAGAAAGTTTCTGATACTTCTGCAAATTCATTCAACTCAATTCAACAAGCTGATTATGAATAAGGTGAGTGGATGGAACACTGGGCTTGCAATCAGGAAGACTCATCTTCCTGAGTTCAAATCTGGCCTTGGACACTTATTAGCTGTGTAACCCTGGAAAAGTCACTTAATCCTGTTTGCCTCAGTTCTTCATCTGTAAAATGAACGTGAAAAGAAAATGGCAAACTATTCCAGTATCTTTTCCAAGAAAACCTGGTCACAAAACATCAGACATGGCTGATAAACAACTGAACAACAACAACATGAACAAGACACAAAAATGAACAGCTCTTGCCATTTAAGGGACTTATATTCTATTGGGGGATGTCATGTTTACCCGGAGAAGTTTACCCAGCACAGGGACACAAAGTAATTTCAAGAACTAGATGGCACTAAAAGCATGGGGATCCAGAAAGGCCTCTGGTAACTCAGGTAGCCCCTGAATTGTTCTTGAAGCAGAGAACATGGCATAATCACTATGACTCTTCTGGAATCTGCCTTAGATTTGGAAGACCTAGAGGTTCAAGTCTTGACCCTCTCTTCTACTTCTGAAATATATTGACACTACAATCCTGGGAAAGTTACTTAACCTATTAGTGCCCTCAAGTAGCTCTCGACAACTATAAATTGCCTGAAACTTGTTTATCTGCTTTGGTAGGAGAAAGAATGAATGAATAAATGAAGTGTTTATTAAGCACTTACGATGTGTGCAATATTATAATAACCACTAAGAATAAAAAACAACACGAGACAGTCCTTGCTCACAAAGATCTCATATTCTAAGAGAGGAGACAACAACATACATGGAAGGTTTTAGCTCCAAGTCAGAGGTGTTTCCAAAGAGAGACTTTGTCATACCAATGAAATCCATACCAATTTCAAGAAATTTTAATTTTAAGAAATAGTCATCACACACAGCTTAGAGGATCAGGAAAGACGTCTCTTGTAGGAGATGACACTTGGATTTTGCTTTGAAGAAAGCAAAGAAGCAAAAGAGAAGTAAGAGATTGAATATTATGTACAAGAAACAGCTAGGAGGCTAGTTTGCCTGGAATGGAGAATCTGTGAAAGAGAAGAATAATAAATAAAACTGACAAGAAAGGTAGGAACCAGATTGTGGAAGTTTTAAGTGCTAGGCTTAGCATTTTGTTTTAGAGGCAATAGGGAGCCGTTGAATGTTTTCAGATGCAGGAATCACATGGTCAGAGCTGCAATTTTAGGATGATCAATTTGTCAGAGCTAATTAGGAGAGCAGATTGGAGAAGAGAGAGACTAGAGAGAGGAAGCACAATTTTAACAGTCTTTTTCAGAGGTGACAATACCCTACACTGGAATGAGTGGAGATCAGAGGACATTCTGTCTAAGTAGAAAATTAATACATAGGAGAGTTGCCTTTATAGATTCTATTTCAGATTAGCTACTCACATCAACTCTGCTTTGCTTCTTTCTCATGAAATTTTTTCTTCCACTTAAAAATTCTTTAGCAGCAAATTGAAGTACTCTTAAGTATATCAGAGTATTAGTATTTTTTAGCAGAGGTTCTCCCAGCACTGCAGGGGATTTGGAGAGAGTCTGTTCCTCCAACCTCCCACTCACCATCTGTACCCATTTCCATCCTCTGATATAGCTGAGAGCAAGGAAGATACTGGTGCTAGAATCTTTATCCCATAAGAGATCCCTAAAATACCTCCCTCTTTCTGTATGTGGAAGATGGAAATTGAAAAAAACTACTGGGCCATGGGGGTAGAAAACCATTGTTCAGTCCACAATGTGAGTTTATGAGATTCAGTTCTTGTTCACTATCTGCAATACCATGTACAATTTCAGTGATGATAAAGTTAAACAAATGCTCATAGAATTCTCCAACTACTCCCCTTTCTGCTATAGAGCTAGGTAGTCTTTTCTCTTGGGCTAGCTGCTAGTGGTGTTAGCTGGTGTCTGAGTCACAGAGAATTAAGGGTCAAGCATAATGGGCAAGGTATTACCCTATTTAGGTAAATTGAAGATTATGTATAAATTATTAATGACAAATTATTGAAAATATATTAAGTTATATATTAATCAGAATATATCAGTATAATATAATATGTATTAAATACAATGTACATAACATAATGTAGTATATATTATATCAGATAAATAACATTATATATTATACAATATGTTATATTGTCTAATATACGACATATGTAATAAGTTGTATAATATATACATATAATATATGATATGGGTTATTTACACAAATACACATATATATATACACATATACATACATAGATACATACACAATACATAAACACACATGCACACATATGAATAAAGACAAAGAAGCATAGTCCCATCCAATAAGGAATGTTAGTTTCTGGGATGTCTTTAGGGAACATCATCTGACACAAGGTCCAAAGGTATTCAGTAGGGCTGAATTCATGACATCCAGAAGGGCAGAAGTTGCTCCAGAGTGTATCTGCTTCGTTATAGGTGGGAGTAACTCAAAACTACCAATTGGCCCCATCCTGCTTGACTAATCCTTTAAAGAGTTCTTTCTGGGTTCTGACCAGGAGTCATTGCATCTTTTAGCTGAATTTCCTTCTTTTGATATTGTTACCAGTGGCTCAAACATGTAAGGGTTTTTAACCCCAGACTCTCACCCTCCTGTTCACTGCTTGATGTTATGTTTTAATGGATAGAAAGGGTTCCCAGTCCTAGAAACTCTCTAGAGAATGACAATGGATTTAATTAGTTGGTAAGTATTAGAAATTTTGCTCTTTATTCAGGAAGAATGGTAACCAATTTAACTAGAATCTGGGTTTCCCAATGCTTTCAAATATCACTCAATCAATATGTACTAAAGTAAACAGAAATCATAGGTTTGCAGGTAGAGAGCTAGAAGAGGCCTGGGAGGCCGTCAGTGCCAACCCCCTCATTTTATAGATAAGGACACAGAAGCTAAAAGGCTAATTCTCATGCCCAGGGCTGCACAGCAAGTCCTTGTCTCAAGTAGGATGTAAATTGTATATTCTATCCATTATGATATCTAGTTGCCTACTAAACTAATGATTTAAAAAGTTGCTTAGGAAAAAATGCTGGGGATAAAAAGTTGCATCTGACCCTTTGTGTGATGATAGTGTATATGCATCAAAATGCAGAGGAAGAGGAAATAAAAATGTTAGAGCTTGATGGGAACTGAGAGATATGTAGTCCAAGCCCTTCATCTTATAAATGAATGAACTGGTCTGCTTCCAAAAATATTTATTTTATTCTTCTTAACCTGAAGATTATTCTTCTTAATAGAGAGAACAGAAGCAAATTAAAATTTGAGTAGTTATATCTTCTCTTCCTTATCCATTGCAATTATCTATCACAGTCATCTTAATTAAGTCAATTAACTTCTTTCTGCCTTCATTTCCTCATCTGTAAAATGGGAATGATAATAGTACCTTTCTCTTAGTATTGTTGTAAGGATCAAATGAGATGATAATTGTAAAGCATTTAATATAGTGCCTGCCCCAGAGTAAGTACCATACAGATGTTAGTGATGATTGATGATGACGATGATGATAATTGCTTAGGGTAACAAAGGCAGTATATATCAGAATTTGACTTGAAATAAGATCCTCCTAGCTCTGACACTAGCTTTCTAACCCTCATGCTACAAGAGGCAGTCTAGTATGGTGAAAAGAATATTGGGTTTTGAGTCAAGGGTCTTGGATCCTGTCTCTAATCCTTACTCCCCATGTGACCAAAAAAGGATGTCTTTAATATTTTTATATATAGTAATGATAATAGGCTTCTCTGCCTTGGTGAAAGTTATATGCCCCAATACATGATTTTAAAAATGTCATTCACAGCTGAGATTCTATATTATCCTTTGTATTCCTGTTTAATAATCACCAGAATATCTATCATTCCCAGTGTTTCTAAAATTTTATTCTGATCAGCAATATCTTTCTTGTGTTGTTGGATTTTGGGGGGGCCTAATTATGAAAAGGGCATATTGTGGTCTCCCACCATTATAGTTCTAACGTCTATTTTCCCCTATAACTCATTTTGCTTTCCTTTTAAATATTTATATACTATGCCATTTGGTGCATTTTGTTAAATGTTGATATTCATTAATTATATATGTTGCCTTTCTGCAGAATACAATTTCCTCATTTATTGTTTTAATCAAAACTTTTTTTTTGCTCTTGCCTTATCTGAGATTATGATTGCTATTTGTGTCTTTTTTTTTTTTTTAAAACATTTGTTTTTAAAACTTTGAGTTCCAGATTTTTTCTTTTCTTCCCTCCTCACCCACCCCCACTGGGAAGATAAGCAATTCAATATAGGTTGTACATGTGTAGTTATGCAAAACATTTCCATAGTAGTTATATTGTGAAAGATTAACTATAATTCCCTCCATCCTATCCCACCCCCCACTTATTCTATTTTCTTCTTTGACCCTGTCCCTTTTCAAAAGTGTTTGCTTCTAACTACCCTCTCCCCCAATCTGCCCTCCCTTCTATCATTCCCCCTCTTACTCCTTCCCCCCTATTTTCCTGTAGGGTAAGATACCCAATTGAGTGTGTATGTTATTCCTTCCTTAAGCCAAATTCAATGAGAGTAAGGTTGACTCATTCCCTTTCACCTTCCTGCTCTTCCCCTCCATTGTAACAATTTTTCTTGCCTCTTTTATATGAGATAATTTACCCTAACCTATCTCTCCCTGTCTCCTTCTCCCAATATATTCTTCTCTCACTTCTTAATTTTTTTTTAGATATCATCCCTTCATATTCAACTCATCCTGTGTCCTCTATGTATAAATGTACATACATATGCACATGCTCACATATATATTAATACACACATATACCCTCTTATACATACATATATAGCATGTATACATACATACATATTATGTATACATACATGTATAGTATGTATACATACATATACATATATATATATATTCCTTTCAAGTGTCCTCATACTGAGAGAAGTCTTATGAGTTACAATGATCATTTTTCCATGTAGGAATGTAAATAGTTCATCTTTAATAAGTTCCTTATGATTTCTTTTTCCTGTTTACCTTCTCAT
>JAQQSV010001749.1:0-30572 GCA_028646515.1 Pseudochirops corinnae
TCCACTCTAATTTTGACGGAATTATTCTCTTCAGAGTGCTTTTGAGATTCTTTCTCCATCTGGCAGAGGCGACTTTTGAAGGCATTCTTCTCCTCATTGGCTTTTTGGGCCTCTTTTGTCATTTGAGTTAATCTATTTTTTAGGGTGTTGATTTCTTCAGTCATACTGCTGACTCTCTTTTCAAGATTTTCCTGCAACATTCTTATTTCTCTTCCCAATTTTTCTTCCACTTCTCTTATTTGGTTTTGAAAATCCTTCTTCAGCTCATCTCTAGCTTTAAGGCATTCTTCATGTTTATTGGAGGCCCCTGGTGGGGTTGCTTTGGCTGCACTCTCCTCCTCCCTCTCTCTCCCACGATCTTTCTTTTCCCCAAAGAAAGAATCTAGGGTTTGGGAGCTGTTCTTACTTTGCTTTTTATGCTTATTCTTACTCATGGTTGTTCAGTCCGTGATTTTTTTTTTAAATCTGTGTGGGGCTCTGCTTCCAGAAGAGAAAACTCTGTCCCAAATTTCTGGGGTCCTCCCAGCTGCCATAGGTCTCAGGAAGGTGCTGGGCCCCTTCCTAATTACTTCCAGCTGACTGGATAGTGAAGACTCCAAGACCGAGGCCCAAGACAGCGATCTGGATCCAGGCTCCTCAACGCAAGAGCACTGACTTCAGAACAATCGCTTAGTCCCCCTGCTGTCTGCAGGCTGTGGGCAGGAAGCTGCAATGCGGAGACGGGTGCAAAACCTCTGCCTTTCGCTTTTCCGCTCTGGAGGCCTTTCAGCTGGACTGCTCCCCCCTCCCAACTTCGCAAGTCCCACTGAGCTAGTTCTGAACGCTGCTTGCAGCTGCCGGTAATCCACTCACCAGAGAGGCTCCTCTGCTCCTCTTGTCCAGCCGCCCCCGTGGCACAGCCATGGCTTCAGGCCAGGCTGGTTTCAGTTCGCAGTGCTGGTATGGTTCCTCGTAGCCGAGCTGACTTTAGTGGGAGGTATCTTTGTGTGCGTTTTGGAGTTCTAGGATTGGTTTAGAGTCCTATTTTATGGGTATTTTGGGGTGGCTATGTGAGAGCTGCGATATGCTGCTGCTGGTCCGCCGCCATCTTGGCTCCGCCCCCCCCCCCCCCCGATTTCTCATAAAGTCATTTGCTTCTAATTGCTCCACTCTAATTCTGAATGAATTATTGTCTTCAGTGAGCTTCTAAGATTCTTTTTCCATCTGGCAAATTTGGCTTTTTAAGGCATTCTTCTCCTCATTGGCTTTTTGTGCCTCTTTTTGCCATTTGAGTTAGTCTATTTTTTAAGGTGTTATTTTCTTCAGTCAGAGTGTTGACTCTCTTGTCATGATTTTCTTGCATCATTCTCCTTTCTCTTCCCCTATTTTCCTTCCCTTATCCTACTTGATTTTAAAAATTCCTTTAGCTCTTCCATGACCCATAACCAGTTCATGGTTTTCTTGGAAGTTTTTGATGCAGGAGTTCTGACTTCATTGTCTTCCTCCCATTTCATGCTTTGATCCTTTTTTTGCCGACAAAAAAAAGGAATCTAAAGTTGGATTGCTGTGCTTGCTTTGCTTCCTTTGCTTGCCCATGTTGCCACTCAATTACTTGACTTTGAGCTCTTTGCCGCAGTAGAACTCTGCTTCTAGAGGGGAGAACTTTGTTCCAAATTGCTGGGTTTTTCACAGCTGCCTTACCTATTAGAGGGGAACCCTATATACAGCCCCACGAGCTCTGGCTCACTGGTCACACACCTCAGGACCACCACCCAAGACCAAGATCCAGATCCAGGCAGATTAAAGCAAGAGTGATTACCCTCTGTATGTTTACTTGGCCCCCCATGATCTGCAGCCCAGGAGCTCTGAAGCAACCATATGGAGGTGGCAGAAGTGCCACTGTACCTTCACTGTACCTTCTAGCTCCAGGGGCAGAGGCCGGACTAGACTCTGTACCCTGCAATTTCAACAGAGTTCCACTGACCTCTCACTTTTTCTTTGGCTTCTATGGGTTGATAATTCTGGAAACCACCACAGCTGCTGGTGATCCAGTCTCCCAAAGTCTGCTGCAGCTGTGGGTTGGGTCCACCCTGGGGCTAAAACCATGGGCTCACACAGTGTTGGGCTTGGTTCCCAGCACGTTGTGATGGACCCTCCCTGCCAGCCTGCAAAGCTGCCTTCATCTGGAGATTTGTTTCTCTTTTTTTCCTTTTTGTGTTCTGTAGCTCTAAATTTGTTTAAAGTCATATCTTATAGGCATTTGAGGTGGTTATGGAAATAGTCATAGAGTTTTCCTGCTTCTATGCTGCCATCTTGGCTCCCCCCTTGATAAAGTAATTTTCATCATTGTGTTTTTTTCCTTCCCATTTCTATGGATTCTTCATTTCATTTTTTTGTGTTTTTTTTTGGGGGGGGGCAATTTAGTTTCTCCATCTCTCTGACCTTCTCCATGTCTGTCTTTCCATCCTTCTGACTTTATTATCCCCTCTCAACCTTTGTCTACTCTTCTCTCTGTCTGGTAAGCATTAAAGCCATTTGAAGTCTTTGAGCTCTCTCCATTAAAGAAAAAGCAATTTAAAAAAGTGAGTCCTTCCCCACACTATTTTAAATAGTATACCTGTTGTGCTTTGGTTTGAGTCATGATTTTGCTGAAAAAAGACAAATAAATTTATCATATTGGAGGGAATGTATTCATTTTCTCTTATTTTTGTTTTCAAAAATTAATCTCCTTTGTTTTCTTTGTTCCTAATAAGGACAGCGAAATACATTAAAGTTAGAACTCTGCATCAGAAATTCTCCATATCTTGTTTTATGTCCAACAGATTTTAACATAAATATATGTATAATTTCTTTTCTTTTTTTTCAAATTCCTAAAGATTAAATAAAAAATAAGAAAAGAAAAAAAATTGCCATGTGCATAACAGAACATGAGAGGATTCAAAATATACAGCAATAAATTTCCATTTCAAGAAAGTCTATAAAATAAATATTAGACATTGTGTTCAGAACTGTCTTTTCTTTGCTTTCTTGCAAGTTTTATTTTGTCCTCTGCCATGGACTTTTTACTTTGTTCTAATTTTCCCCCTTCACCCTCCCCAAGAGGCTCCAATTAAGTGTGGAAATATTTATGTACATAAACATGTACATATCTATTCACTTAGATGAATATCTATATGTAGACACATGTACATACATGTACATATATACAAATATATTCCTACATATATCTATATATATATAATATATACATACATTTATAATACTTACATACCTATAATCATGCTCATATATAAACATATACACTCATATACATCTTTGTAAGAATGTATTAGTTTGTCCTCTGTTTCTCTAAGGTTGGATAACATCTTCTTTCATAAGTGAAAGTTTTTCCTTATTTTTCTAAGTCCATCTTTTCCAATACCATAGCAATATTTCAATCTTAAACTGCCTGGTTATTTTAAATAGTCTGAAACATATTAATATGGCTGACATATAGTATATGATTAATATTCCTGCCTTTTTTCTTAATAAATTATTCTCCTGACTTTTATTTATGTTTGTGTGTATTTATTATCTCTTATCCCTCCTGTCTCCTCTACCTTACTTCTATCTGATACCTTGCTAACCTACCTCCTCCAAAGATTTCTCACTTATCCCTTCCCCCATTAATATAGACACTATTCTGCACTCCCCTTGTCCTATTCCCTACCCTCTCCTTCTAAAAACCCTTCCCTCCTCTGTATTCTCTTAGCTTTTTATTTCTTCTGATTTTAGAAGACTTCTATGCCCTTCAAGATATATGTGTCCTGTTCTCTCCTTAACCCATTTCCTGATGAGAGTAGGGTTTCAGATCTCCCAGACCTCCTCTCCCATTAATCCTCTACATCAGTTCTTTCTCTCACATTTTGCTTGTATAAGAAAATTATTCTTTATTTTTTACCTTTTTCCATATGGCTTATTTTTCTAGTGTTGCTTCACACTCAACTCTACCCTAATCTTTTTTTTAATCACTAATAACAATCTTAGAGGTATGATTTAAATTTCCTCATATTAGAAGTAAACAGTCTTTTTATTGAGTCCTTTGTATTCAATCTTTAATGTTTACCTTATATTTTTCTTAGGTCTTGAAAGTCTGGAAATTCATTGAATGTTCTTTTATTCCATTTAGGTTTAGCTTAACTTTGCAAGGTATGATATTTTTGGCTGCAATCCCAGTTCTTTTGCTTCTTTGTTATATAGCATTCCAAGACCTAAAGTCCTAGTGTAGCTGCTCCTAGGTCTTGTGTCATTCTAATTGTAGCTTCACCATATTTAAAAAAAAAATTTTCTTGTTGCATGAAATATTTTCTTCTTTAGCTGGAGGTTTTGGAATCTAGCTGTGATATTCCCGTAGGTCTTCCTTATACTATCTCCCAGATGGTGATCAGTGGATTTTTTTTTTCTATTGCTAATTTCTATTCTTGTTCTAAAACTTCAGGACAATTTACTTTAATTATTTCTTCTATTGTTATATCAAGATTCTTTTTAATGATCATAACTTTCAGTAGTGTGATTTTTCTTATGGTTTCTCTCCTTGATCTGTTCTCCATATTGGATGGGAAAATGAGTAAAAAGTAAGAAAAAATCAGATTATAGAATCTTTGGTGACGAAGAAGATCAAAACATACAATCAGAAGAAGACAACAAAGCCAAAGCTCCTATAAATATTTTTAAATAATTAATTTTAATTTTCAACATTCATTTCCCCAAGATTTTGGATTCCAAATTTTCATTCCATCTTTCCCTTCCCCCACCCCAAGATGGCATGCATTCTGATTATCCCTTCTCCCAGTCTTTCCAACCTTCTTTCATGGCCCTCCTTATCCCTTTCTCCTTTATTTTCCTGTAGGACAAGATAGATTCCTATACCTCCTTGCCTATATATCTTATTTCCCAGTTACATGTAAAAACAATTTTTAACATTTATTTTTAAAATTGTGTTTCTTTATATGTGGAGAAAAAAAGAATACAAAGAGCTGTTCATTATTAATACTCTCATTACATTATTTCTTATAGTTTGACCCTTATTTAATTTCTGCTTTAACAAGTAAGTGCTATTACACTGCAGATAACTGATTTAAAACTTATTCTCAAGTCTACAACTGTTATAATACAATTCTATTTTTAATTAGTGCTCCATATGCCCATTGTCTTATTTTCTTTATTAAGAATATATTCATATGATCCAATTGAACTGGTTTACTTCTTGTTCCTTGAACATGACACTCAGTTTCCCATTTCCCATTTCCTGGGCCTTTATACTTGCTGTCTTCCAATGTCTGGGATAATCTCCCTCCTCACATTTGCCTCTTTGTTTCTCTGACTTTGTTAAACTCACAGCTCATTTCTCATCTTCTAAAGAAAGCCTTTTCCATTCCCCTATTTGATAGTGCCTTTCTCTCTGACATGACCTTCAAACAAATCTGTGTGTATACATATATATATGTACATACATACATACATAAATACATATGTATATATACATACATACACATACATAAATATATACATATATATATACATATATATATACATATATATATACACCCAGTTATTTTCATGGTCACTCTCATTAAATGTGAACTCATTGAGACAGATTTTTTATATCTTTGTGTCCCTGGCACCCAGCACATATTTTGGCACATAGTAAACATTTAAGAAATTCATTTTGCATGATTGGTTGATTGAGGCTTCTGTATAGTCCTCAAGTCTTAGATATCTCTTAGTTATTACTCTTACATCAGATTTTCCAAAATAGGTTTGTCATTTTCCCTTAAGCCTACCATTATCACATTGAAGGCAATAAGTATAAAGGTAGAATGGAACCCAAATGATGGAGAGAAGTCAAGAAGTTACCTGAGACCTAACCAGTTTTCTTCAGAAAGAACATTAAATCAAGCTTCTAAATGGATTACGGAGTGACAGAACCCACAAAAAGATGAAGTGAAACAAATTTCCAGCTTAAGATAACTTAGAGGGAATTCAGAAAAAGTTTGTCTCACTTTGTTAAAAAGGGAAAATAGACCATCACAGATAATGCTCAGGCAAGCCAGCAGAGCTTTTTAGCCACAGCATGGATCAGAAACATTGACCCCTTGGTCCTGACTCAGCAGACTAGTGGCAAAGCAGATCAACTGTGAGGCCTCCAGCTATAGCACAGAAAGCAAATTGCCAGCCCTGGAACACCAGAACAATGGAAATGACTAGACCAGGGACCCCAGCACAGAGGATAAGCCTGTAGGACCTGAGGTCTATGTACAGAAAGCCAGAAACCAGACTCCTGACCTTCAGAACAAAAAGCTTAGGACAGTGCATCTTTGCCCTGGGAGCAGGCATCAACTTTTTATTTTTTAATTTTATTTTATTATTATTTTTAAATTAATTTTTTTTAGTTTACATCATTCATTTCCATGAGATTTTGAGTTACAGATTTTCTCCCCATCTTTCTCCTACCTATCACCCCAAAACAGTGATCCCATTGTATAACCCAGTGGTTCTCAACCTTCCTAATGCTGTGACACTTTAATACAGTTCCTCATGTTGTGGTGACACCCAACCATAAAATTATTTCCATTGCTACTTCATAACTGTAATTTTGCTACTGTTATGAATCATAATGTAAATATGTGATATGCAGAATGTATTTAAACCCCTCCCCCTATCTGCTCTCTCCTATATCCTCCCCCATCATTCCTCTGACTTTCTGGTAGGGCAAGATCGATTTCCCTACCTCAGTGTCTGTATATCTTATTTCCCAGTTGCATGTAAATAATAATGATAATAATAACAATATGTATATGTATATGTATATGTATATATATAACATTTGATTTTAAAACATTAAATTCTAGATTCCTTCACTTCTTCCCTTGTCACCCACCCGCACTGGAAAGACAAACAATTCAATACAGGCCTTATATGTGTAGTTAATGCAGAACATCTCCACAGTGGACATATTGTGACTTTCCCTCCTTCCTATCCCATCTTCCAGTTGTTCTCTTCTCTACTTTGTCCTGTCCCTTTACAGAGGTGTATGATTCCAACAAACTTCCCCCCAAAACCTCCCCTTCCCTCCATGCTCCCCCCTCTAATCTGCTTCCCCCTTACTCTCTTGTAGGGCAAGATACCCAATTTAGAGTGTATGTCATTGCTTCCCTAAGCCCAATTCAATGAGAGTAAGATTGACCCATTCCCATTTGCCTTCCTGTTCTTCCCCTCCATTGTAACAGTTATCTCTTGCTTCTTCTATATGAAATGATAAACCCCATTCTGTCTCTCCCTGTCTCTTCTCATTCTATTCCTCTCCCACCTCTCAATTTCACCTTTTAAAATATCATTCCTTCCTATTCAATTTATCCTGTGCCCTCTGTATGTGTATACATGTGCACATATATACATACACTCGCATATATATTCATATGCATATATACCTTCCTATATAGACATATGTGTATGTATAAACACATGCATAAATACATGCAGACATATACATACATACACACACACACATGCACATATACACACACATCTGTATTCTCTTCACCTATCCTCATACTGAGAAAAGTTTCATAGGTTACAATTATTGTTTTTCCATGTTGCCATGTAAATAGTTCAACTTTGATTAGTTCCTTATGATTTCTTTTCCATGGTTACCTTCTCATGCTTCTTATCTTTGAATGTCAAATTTTCTATTCAGTTCTGGTTTTTATTTCCTCAAGAATGTTTGAAAGTCCTCCATCTCATTGAATGGCTATATTTTGCCCTGAAACATTATACTCGGTTTTACTGGGTAGGTGATTCTTGATTTTAATCCTAGCTCCCTTGATCTCTGGAATATCATTTTCCAGGCTCTTTGGTCCCTTAATGTAGAAGCTGTTAGACCCTGTGTTATCCTGATTATGTTTCCACAGTACTCAAATTGTTTCTTTTTGGTAGCTTGTAATATTTTCTCTGTGATCTGGGAACTCTAGAACCTGGTTATAACTTTCCTAGGAGTTTTCTTCCTGGGATTTTTTTCAAGAGGTGATTGGTGAATTCTTTCAAATTCTGTTTTGCCCTCTGGTTCTAAAATATTGGGGCAATTTTCCTTGAGAATTTCTTGAAGGATGCTTTCTAGGTTCTTTTTTTGATCATGGCTTTCAGGTAGTCCAATAATTTTAAAATTGTCTCTCTTGGATCTATTTTCCAGGTCAGTGGCTTTTCCAATGAGATATTTCACATTGCCTTCCATTTTTTCATTTGTTTGGGTCTGTTTAATAGTATCTTAACTTCTCATAAAGTCATTAGCTTCAATTTGCTCCACTCTAATCCTCCAAGAATTATTCTCTTCAGTGAACTTTTGAGATTCTTTTTCCATTTGGAAAATTTGGCTTTTTAAGGCATTCTTTTACTCGTTGGCTTTTTTGGCCTCTTTTGCCATTTGAATTAATCTGTTTTTAAGGTATTATTTTCTTCAGTCAGGTTGTTGACTCTCTTTTCATGATTTTCTTGCATCATTCTCATTTTTCTTCCCAATTTTTCCTCCACTTCTCTTATTTGCTTTTCAAAATCCTTCTTAAGCTCCTTTATGGCTTGTAACCAGTCTACATTTTCCTTGTAATCTTTTGGTGTGGGAATTCTGACTGGGTTGTCTTCCTCCCATTCCATTCTTTGATCTTTCTTGTCCCCAAAAAAGGAATCTAAAGTTGGATTGCTAAGCTTGTTTTGCTTCCTTTGCCTGCTCATGTTGCCAGTCAATTACTTGACTTTGGGCTCAGTAGAACTGTGCTTTCAGAGAGGAGAGATTTTTCCAAATCACTGGGGTTTTCACAGCTGCCAGAGCTATTAGGAGGCTGCCATCTCTCCAGCCCATATCAGCTTTGGGTCACTGGTCACACATCTCAGAACCACCACCCAAGACCATGTTCCCAATCCAGGCAAGTCAAGGCAAGAGCACTTAGCCTCTGAATGATCTCTTGTCTCTCCAGCAATCTGCAGGCCAAGAGCTCTGAAGCAGTCATGTAGAGGTGGCTGCAGGGCCACCACTTTAGATGACTTCTAGCTTTAGAGGCAGATGGCCAGACCCTCTCCCCTAAATTTAGCCAAGTTCCACTGACCTTACCCTTTGTCCTTGGCTTTTGTGGGTTGGTAATTCTGGAACCTGCCACAAGTAACTGTGATCCACTCTCCTGAAAGTTCCATCCATGGCTTGTCCTGGATGCCCTGGGACCAAAACAACATGGGGCTGAGCTCTGCTCCCAGGGAGCTGCTATGAACACTTCCTGTCCACTTGCTGGGTTGTCTTCAATGGGAGCTTTGCATTTCTGTGATGTTGTGGGTTCTTGAGCTCTAAAATTTGTTTAGAGTCATATTTTATAGGTATTTAGGGTGGTCATTGGGGGAGCTCATGGAGTTCCCTTGCTTCTACACTGCCATCTTGACTCTGCCCTAGAGATCAACTTTTTTAAAGAGCAAAAAAATCCAAAAATAGTCCTGATCACAGAAAGTTACTAAGGTGACAGGGAAAATCCAAACACAGACTCAGAATAGAACAATGTCAAAATGCCCACATATGAAGCCTCCAAGGGGAATATGATTTAGTCTCAAGCCCAAAAGCCATCTTAGAAAAGGATTTTACAAGTCAAATAAGAAAAGTAGAAGAAAAATTGGGAAAAGACATGAGACTTTTGCAGGAGAACTATGAAAAAAAAAGACAACAGTTTGGAACAGGAAGCATAAAATTGACTGAAGGAAACAATGCCTTATAAAATGCAAGTGGCCAAATGGAAAAAACTCCACTGAAGGAAACCACTTCTTTAATAGTAGATTTGGACATATGCAAAAAGAGGTATAAAAAATGATTTAACAATTAGAATTGGTCAAGTGGAAGGTAATGACTCTATGAAAAATAAAAAGTCAGGCCAAAAAAAATCAGAAGAACTAAAAAAAATAGGAGAAAATATAAAATACTTCATTAAAAAAAACTAATCTGGGATATGATTCTAGGAGTGATAATTTAAGAATCTTTGGGCTATCTGAAAGTGATGATAAAAAAAAGAGCCTGAATACTATCTTTCAAGAAATTATCATTGAAAATTGCCCTAGAACTTCAAAGTAAAACAGTTATTGAGAGAAATCGGTAAACATCTCCTGAAAGAGATCCCAAAATGAAAACTCTAAGGAATATTGAAGCCCATATTCTAGAATTATCTGTTTAAGGAGAAAATGTTGCAAACAGACTGGAAAAAATAATTCAAAGGTCAATGTGTCACATTAAAGATTATAAGAACTTTGCTTCTATATTAAAAGATTGGAAAGCTTAGTATATTAAATTATTTAAGGCAAAGGAGACTTCATTACAACCAAGAATAAACTACCACGAAAAAAATGAGCATAAACTTTCAGGGGAAAAATGATCATTCAATGAAATAGGGGACTTTCAAAGTTTTCTGATGAAAAGACCAGAGCTGAACAGAAGATTTGATCTTCAGCAACAAGACTTGAGAGAACCTTAAAAAAGGTAAATAGGAAAGAAAAAAAAATATTCAGTAAGATAAAACTATTTACATCCCTACATAGGATGATTTTTTTTGTCACAGTTCTAGAGTAGAAAAATGTGGTTATGGTCACTCACAGAGCAGAAGACAGGCTAGAAGAGTAGTAAACACACATCTCCTTAGACTATACCCCTTTCGAAAAACTGAAAATTTACAGGTCCCTACAAGTATCTTTGAAAACTGCTGCACAAAACTCCTGAAGCTTGGGACAGTGTGCCCTCCACCCTGGAAGAAAAGCCATACTTTAACAAAGAACTAAAAGTCAAGAAATAGACTTGGAAAATGAGCAAACCATGGAAAAAATTCTGTCAATAGAAAGTTACTATGGTGACAAAAAAAGACCAAAACAGAAGCTCAGAAGAAGATAACAAATTAAAAGCCCCTACAAACAACACCTCTAAGAAAAATATAAATTAATCTCAGGCAATGGAAATAGAATGTTAACAGGATGTAGGATCTTCTCTTCCCATTAATGGATCTCATGTGAAGCCCATTATAGAAGGCTTGCTTGTAGGAAGACTTTCACACCTTTTACTAATTTCATATTAGGCACTGAGTCACAAGGGTTTGATGCCTTCTGGTTCTGAGAAGTGTATGTATGATTTGAATTGTTATTTTGCTTTGGGCACTTGCTTAAGAGAAGGACCTTGTGGTTCACCGGTTGAGTTTCTGAGTGGCTGTATGTTCAGAGCTCCCCGACTGCTCATTTGTGAAGGCTATCTTGATCCAGGGATGTATATAAAATGTATAATTGCTTCAGGCAGTCAGAGCCCTGTTTGTCTTTTTTTTTTCTCTGATTGTTTTTTCTCTGTTTGTATCTCTGAAGTTCAGGATATTGACTTTTACCCTAAACTAGAGAATTAATTTTAAAAAAGATTGTTTACCCTTGAAAAGCTATCTTTCCAGAAAAGTGAATCTAAGAACCTGTGCTAGCAGCCATCCTGGGTATGTCAGTGAGGTTGCCACTACAGGCAGAGCTCAAAAGAACTTTGAAAATCTAATAAGAGAGGTAGAGCATGAATAGGAAAGACAAATCAAAGGGATGGGAGAAAGATGAATCAACATCTTGGTAAAGGAGACACAAAAATACTGAAGAAAATAACACCTTAAAAAAAGATTGGGGGTGGTGGTGGGGCCATGGTAGTGGAGTAAAAATAGGACTTGCTTGAGATCCCTCCCAAATTCCTCCAAAAACCTGTAAAATGACTCTAAACAAATTCTAGAGCAGCAGAACCCACAAAATAATTGAGTGAAACAAATTCTCAGCCCAATTCAACCTGGAAAGTCGACAGGAAAGGTCTATTGAACCAGTCTGAGAGAAAAGCACAACCCAAGCAGACTGTGCTAGAACAGACGGGGCCTTAGAAAACCTGGAGCAAACCTCAGGGCACTGAATCACTGGCAACTGTGACAGTTTGCAGACTTCTCAACCCACAAACACCAAATACAACTTAGAAGGTCAGTCAGAAAGATCTGTCAGCGCTGGGTGAGAGAGGAGTGTGGTCAGACTCCAGGCCTAGGGTCACAGAAGCAGCAGAAGTATGTGCTTCCAGGGTCATCAGCCCACAGAGAGTGGGGGGATGGAGTAGTTGATCATAGGGGGATTTCAGTGATATCTCTGAAAATTGCTGCACAAAATTCCTGACTCTTGGGACAGGGCACTCTCCACTCTTGAATTAGATTACTACCTTAACAAGAGCTAAAAATTCAAGCAGATCATTGAGGAAATGAGCACACAGCATAAAAAATTGGAATATAGAAACTTACTTTGGTGAAAAAGAAGATTCTTCATCCAAAGCTTCCAAGAGAAAGGTGAATTGGTTGGTCTCAGGCCATGGAAGAGCTCAAAAAGGATTTTTGAAATTCAAGTAAGATAAATAGAGGAAGCATTGGGAAGAGAAATGAGAGTGATGCAAGAATATCATGCAAAATAAGTCAACAGCTTGCTAAAGGAGACCAAAAAATATGCTGAAGAAAATAACATCTTAAAAAGTGACTAAATCAAATGGCAAAAGAAGTTTAAAAAAAAAAAAAGGAGAAGAATGTCTTAAAAGGCAGAATTGGTCAAATGGGAAAAGAGGTCCAAAAGCTCACTGAAGAAAGTAATTCCTTAAAAATTAGAATAGATCAAATGGAAGCTAATTACTCTGTAAGAAATCAAAATTATAAAAGAATGCCAAAAGAATGATAAAATAGAAGACACTGTGAAATTTCTCATTTCAAAAACAACTGGAATGTCACAATAATTTCTCCTTGATAATTAGAATCTATTACTTCAGTCAATACATGTATTCCTTGAGCTGCTAAACCTTATCCTTCCAAAATGATTTTTAGGGATTCTCATACATATTACAGTGGAAATTTTTCTTATTTCTTTTCTATCCAACCAATAGTCCTCTAAATAATGCAAATCATATCCTGTTGAACCAGGTGTTCCTAGATGTAATGCTGGAAAATCTTGCCTCACAATCTAATACTCAATATTTGGGACTTTATGCATTTGCCATTTTCTAATTTGCAGATTTGGGGTCATCATTCTAGCTAGAGGTAAGCTTCCTTCCAGTCATCTATTATTCAAATTACATAAAGCAGTGAAGAAATTATCTTTCCATTCTTAATATTATTAATACATTATTGGTCTTCTTATGACATAGCCAGGCACGATCAAAATAAATCTTTGGATGTCACTTATATTAGTGTGCACTGGAATATTCTGAATTGACTTATCAAAACATTATTATCTACATGCCACAGGGAGTGGTAATTCTTTTCATTAAAATGTATCTTTCATTTTATCCCTTTATTTGTTGCAACCCAGTTGCAACCCTTTCTTCCATTAATACTGGTTCAGGTTACATGATTACAGTTTATCCAAATAATCCAGTTTATCCTTTCTCTGAATAATATTTAGTTTGTCCATAGATTTCCTAAAATGGTTAGCCTTAATGGAATAATAGCTAATTAGCATTACGAGCAATTGGATTTCATCCATGACATTACCTAAGGAATTGTTGGTTTTAGGCTTTCAGTAGCAGTATTTTATCAAAGGCAATTATTCATTAGGAATATTTTGCAAAGAATAGTTTATTACATATATATCATGAAGTGATTTTGAATTTAAGTTATATTCTGCATGTATATTGTATTGGAATTTATCTGCTACCTATTATATTTTCTTTTGTCATTTTCAGCTAGCAGTGATACCAAATCTAAATCTCTTTTTTCGGTGTATGTTATCAATGTGTTAATTCACATTTCAGTATACTGACTAATGCAGTTATTGTATGAACTGTATTGTATGCATAAAAAATTCACATTCATGGTGTGGGGTGTTATAAAGATGATTATCTTTAATATCAATGGAAGTAAAGCATTGCCAGGGATTGCAGAAAATATGGAAGGAAGCCAACAGGATTTGAGGCATTTTGATGAAAGAAGCCTAGTTGTATATGTGTATGTGCATGTGTGTTCATGAGTGTGTGTGTATGTGTGTGTGTGTGTGTGTGTGTGTGAAAGAGAGAGAGACAGAGAGACAGAGAGACAGAGAGAGAGAGAGACCTATAGAGAGAAACAGAAAAACAGAGAAACAGCTGAAGAGATTATGAATTTCTCTGTTTTTTTTTCCTTTATTTTGGTAGAGGCAGTAAAGGTTAGACTGGAAAAAATAAATCACATTAACTTTCACACTAGTCTCATATGAGTGAAGTTTTGATTAAATGTTTTTTTTTCAAAAAATCTTTAAAACTTTAGTCTTTCTAGAGCCTATAATGTCTATAAACTATGGGATATGAATTGACCTTCAGTGAACATGAATAGTGATGGACGTATACTAAGGAGAAAACCGGGACTCTATCAGTCACAAATACTGCCACTATTCTATCCAATCATTTCACCCAATAAAGAATTTGAAAAACAATGTCAGAATCTCAATTCCTACAACATTTGCCCATGGCTATAGTAGTTAGAGACTGTGCTGATTGTCTTGTGTCTCTGACGGAGAGCATAAACAACAAAACAAAACAAAAAAATCCAAGTTTTTCTTAACATTTTAATCCAAAGTTTATACCACACATTAGAGATTCCTTTGGGGGTGTTATGAAACAAAAATGAGTGAAAATTGATTATAAAGGTATTATGTTTATCAGGGAAAGAAAATGTAGTTAAATTGAAAGTAAGCCTTCCAGAGCATTAAGCTCAGAAATAGAATAAAAATATCAAGCATTTATAAAACGCTTCCTGAGGGAACAATTTAAAGAATGTGCATTATAACTATTGCCTTCAATTTCGATGTGTGTTAACATGAAATAATAGAAAGTGTACAGTTAAGATAACCTTTAAAGTAGAAATGAGTTCCAAGGCCACTGCTCTAACCTAGAAATATACCCATTTTAATCATCTACTAGGACATTAGTAGTTTAAACCACAGAGAATCTTTCTTATGAATGCTTCAAAATCTTAAAATTTTAGAGGTGGAAAGAATCTTATTGACAGATAATTGAATACAACCTCATTCTTTTCAGATGAAATAATTGAGGTCAAAGATACTGCGTTTTCCACAGTTATGCAGTTAGATAGGATCAGAAGTAGAATTACAATTAGACTTCCAGGCTCCCAAGTCACATTATCTACCTTGCTTCACCTGAATGGGGCTTAGTGATCAAGCAATATAACTTGATTATAATTGTCTTATTTTGCTAACTCAAGCAGGACCTACTTTCCACATTAATAATTGAAAGTTTTATTTTTATGTTACTAGCTTTAAAATGTCAAAAAAAAACCCTCTCTTCTTTAAAAAGAAATCAATCTTTTTTTTTGACTAGTGATTTCATAACTGCTAATGAGTGAAGTTCATCTTCCAATGATGATCAACAAAAATCTTACAACTTATAGTCTTAGATAATTGAATGGACAGTGAAAGGTTAAGTAACTTATAAAAAGTCACAAAACTTGTGTGTGTCAGAAGATTGAAACTAAGAGCTGGTTTTATGAATATGCCAATAAAATAGATAAAGCTTTGGTTAATTTGATAAAAAAAAAAAAGACAAATATCAACATCAAAAATGAAAAGGGTGAATTCGCCATAAATGAAGAGAAAATTAAAAGAACAACTAGGAGCTATTTTGCTGAACTGTATGAATCTAACAACCTAAGTGAAATGGTTGAGTATTTACAAAAATATATATTGCCCGGATTTACGGAATAGGAAATAAAATACTTAAATAACCACATTTTAGTAAGAAGAAATTGAAAAAGCCAACAATGAATTCCCTAAGAAAAAAATATCCAATGCTAGGTGAATTTATGAGGGAATGTTACCAAACATTAAAAAACAACTAATTCCAATACTATATAAAGTAATTGGAAAAATAGGAGAAAGAGTCTAGTCAAATTATTCCATGACACAAAAATGAAGCTGATACCTAAACCAGAAGGAGCCAAATCAGAGCAAGAAAATCATAGACCAATTCCCCTAGTGCAAAAATTTTTAATAAAATGTTGGCAAAGAGTTTATAGCAATTTTTTAGCAGTATCAACAGGATAATACATTATGACCAGGTGGGATTTATACCATGAATGCAAGGCTGGTTCAATATTAGAAAAACTATCAGCATAATTGACCATATCAATAACAAAACTAATATAAATCATACGTTTGTCTCAGTGGATGCAGAAAAAAAAGCTTTTAACAAAATATATCACTCATTCTTTTTATGAAAACTAGAGATCATAGGAATAAATGGAATTTCCATAAAATGGTAAGTATCATCTATGTAAAACCCCCACAAGCAGTAAATATAAGGGTATATGCTAGCAGTTTTCCCAATAAGATCAACGGTGAAGCAAAGATGTCCATTATCATCTCCATTATTTAATATTGTACTAGAAATGTTAGCCTTAGCAATAAGAGGGAAAAAAAGAAATTGAAGGAACTAGAATAGGCAATGATAAACAAAAACTAACCTCCCTTGCAGATGATATGATGATATACTCAGAGAATACTAGAAAAACAACTGAAACTTAGTTGAAATAATGAATAACTTTAAGTTACAGGACACAAAATAAGCACAAACAAATGATTAGCATTTATATATACTATCAATAAAGTCCAGCAGCAGGAGATATAAAGAGAAATTCCATTTAACATAATTGCAGAGAATAAAAATATTTGAGAGTCTACCTAATAAGACAAATTGAGAAACTATATGAACACAATTATAAGATGCTTTTAACACAATGAAAGTTAGATCTAAATAATTGGGGAAAGGTAAATTGCTCATGTGTAGGTTGAGGTAATATAATACAAATGATGACTCTTCTCAAATTGATTTACTTATTCAGTGCCATAACAACAAAACTATCAAATTATTCTTATAGAGCTAGAAAAAAAATAAGAAGGAAATTCATCAGGAAGAACAAAAGGTACAGAATATCAAATAAATTAATGGGAAAAATTGCAAAGGAAAGTAGCCTAGCTATATCATATGTAAAACTATATTATAAAGTGGCAATAATCACTTTGATGATTTGATATGACTAAGAAATAGTGGTGGATCAGTGGAGTATGTTAGGTATATAAGACACAGTAATCAATGATTATAGTAATCTACAGTTTGATAAACCCAAAGATTCTAGTTTCTGGGATAAGAACTCATTATTTGACAAAAAATTTTGGGAAAACTAGAAAACAGTATGGCAGAAACTAGACATGGACCAACATCTGGCACTGTAAACCAAGATAAGATAAAAGAGGGCATAAGATTGACATTATAGGATGATAAATACTAAGCAAATTAGGAAATTAAGAAATAGTTTCCCTCTCAGATTTATGGTGAAGGGAAGAATTTATAACCAAACAAGAGATAAAGAACATTACAAAATAAAAATCAATAATTTTGATTACTTTAAATTAAAAAGGTTTTGCACAAACAAAGCCAATGAGACCAAAATTAGAAGGAAAGCAGGAGCAATTTTTACTGCCAGTGTTTTTGATAAAGGCCTCATTTCTCAAGTATATAGAGATCTGAGTCAAATTTATATATAAAAAAGAATCGTTCCCCAATTGATAAATTATCAAAGTTATGATTTGTTTTCAGATAAAGTAATCAAAACTATAGCCACATGAAAAAATACTCTAACTTATTATTGATTGGAGAAATGCAAATTAAATCAGTTCTGAGGTACTACTTCATACCTATTAGATGGGCTTATTGGACAGAAAAGGTACATGAAAAACATTGAAGGGGATGTGGTGAAAATGAGACCTTAATGCACTGTTGGTCGATTTGCTGACTGATTTAGCCATTCTGTAGAGCAATTTGGAACTAGGCTCATAGGGCTATAAAACCATCCATACCCTTTCACCTAGCAATAGTACTACTAGGTCTTTATGCTAAAAGAGTTAAAAACCAAAAAGGAAAAGGTCCTATATGTACAAAAATATGTATAGCAGCTCTTTTCTAGAGGCAAAGACTTAGAAAGTGAGGGGATACCCACCAATTGGGGAATGGCTGGACAATTTGTGATATCTGATTATGAAGGAATACTATGTTACTGCAAGAAATGATGAGCAGGATGCTCTCAGAAAAACATTGAAAGACTGGAATGGGCAGATGCAAAGTGAAATATACTGTGTACAAAGTAACAGCAATATTGTGAGATGATCAGCTGTGAGTGATTTAGTTATTCTCAGCAATGATCCAAGACAACTCTGAAGGACTTGGGATGAAAAATGCTATCTGTCCCAAGAGAAACAACTGATGTTGTGTAAATATAGATTGAAGCATAGTTTTTTGACTTTCTTTATTTTTCTTGAGGTTTTTTTTCTATGTTTTGTTTCACAAATATGTCTGTCATGTAAATGTTTTCATAACTGCACATGTATAATCTTGCCTTCTCAATGGGGTGGGGAGGGAGGAAGGGAGAGAATTTGGAACTCAAAGTTTTCAAAATGAATGTTGAGATTGTTTTTATATGTAATTGGGGAAAAAGAAAATACTAGCTAAATAAAAAAAATAAAAATCAATTTTAAATGCTAAATTTTTTACATGTAATTGAAAAAGTAATCTTTTAAAGAAATGGACAATAATCAAGGGTAGACTTGAAAAGTGAACTGTCTTTAAAGATACACTTCATGTTAATATGATAAAAGTGTAAATCAGTGATCAAGAATTAAAGAATATGTCAAATTATGTAAACAAGTTACTGAAATGAATGCACAAAGTGCCCAAAGGGCAATTAAATTGTACATACCTTTTAATCCAGCAATACCAGTACTACATCTGCATCCAAAGAGATCATGAAGGAGGGAAACATACTTAAATGTACAAAAATATTTATAGCACATCTTTTTGTATTGGCTAAGAATTGCAAATTGAGGGGATGCCCATCAACCGGAGAATTGCTGAACAAGTTGTGGTATATGAGTGTAATGGAATACTATTATTCCATAAGAAATGATGAGTAGGTAGATTTCAGAAAAAACTTCAAAAGACTTACATGAACTGGTGCTGAGTGAAATGAGCAGAAACAGGAGAACATTCTTCACAGTATCAGCAACAATGGGCAATGACCATCTTTGATAGACTTAACTTCTCTACAATACAGGGATATAAGACTATTCCAAAAGACTCATGATTGAAAATGCTATACACCTCCAGAGAAGGAACTATGGAGTCCGAATACAGATTGAAACATAACTATTTTCTCTCTTTTTTGTTTGTTTGTTCTTTCTACTGTTGTTTCCTCTTTGGTTCTAATTCTTCTTTACAACATGACTAATGTGAAAATGTGTTTAATATGATTATACAGGTATAACCTACATCAGCCTGCACACTATCTTGGGAAGGAGGGGAGAATTTTGAGCTCAAAATTTTATAGAAGTGAATGTGGACAGCTGAAAACAAACAAATGAAATTATGTATATGTACATGTATACATATACATATAAAGGCGCATACACACATACACATAAACATACATATACATATACACATACACACACACACACACATATATATATATATATATATATATATATATATATATATATATATATATATATATATATATATACTTATATACATAAAGTTGAATAGGAAATGGAGGTGGAGGACTTGGCTCACTGTGTTACCACCCTAATAGGAAGCCACATAGGAGCCTGCCCCAGCATATGGAATACTACACAGAGGTCAGGAAATCCTGTGCAATGAGGATCTACAGCAAAGTCCATCATCTGACAGGTGGAATCCAAATAAAAAATGAGAAAAATAGACCACCTTTGAAAATTGTGAAAAATAATAAGAAATCAGACAAAATAAAAACCACCTGGGGAAAAAATATTTAGTCTTGATTTGACATCTAGGTGGCACAGTGAATAGAGCACCAGCCCTGGAGTCAGGAGGACCTGAGTTCAAATGTGACCTCAGGCACTTAACACTTACTAGCCATGTGACGTTGGGCAAGTCACTTAACCCCAACTGCCCTGCCCTCCCCCTACCTAATTCTGTTATGGTGAAGAAATAGTTAAGTAATACTTTATGGAATTAGAAACCAGCCAAGTAAAACCTTATGAACTTGGGAAGGCGGCCTAGGGTAATTTATCTTGCCCAGTCGTCATGCCCTGTGCCCCTCTGCTTACCCTACAAACCCCCTCCCCCCCTTTGCCTTAGTAACCGCATGCTTGCATCTATATGACAACTTGCTTAGGAACCAAATTGTATTAGTTGTATACGTAAACCAAAGAATATATAAAAGGTTCTCCACCCCTGGACTCGGGGCTGCTCCCCCTTTAAGTGGCATGGAGTAGCCCCAGCTGGTAAATTAAAGCTCCTTAAAACTTTTAATTCAGACTCTGTGGTCACTTTTTTAAGACTCATCAAGTCATGTCATTTCATTTCCAAATAAAAAAGAAGGGAAATATACTCAGACCCTTAGGTGTATTTCTCCTGTCCCAAGTCCAGAATCAACATATACAAGAGGGAATACTTCATCTCACTTTAGTTGTGATAAAAGTTCATTCAAGATTCTAGATCCAGTATGTATAAGCAAAGGGAAATTATTAGTTGGAAAAGCTATCAAGGAACATAAATTCATTCATTTAAATATTATCCTATCAAATACTTTATCCTGGGGAGTAAAAATTCTTCATGCTGATATTAAATATTATATTGATTAAAAAAAACAATTCTCTGTGCTCAAGAAATCAAGGACATCATTAAAAGGGGTGGAAAAATGATTAGGTATTCAGAAGACAAAAGAAGGAAGGCTCAAAAAGTCATTTGTGAAGGTGGAAGATTCAAGTCACCACTAGAGACCATTTTACCTAAAGTTGTCCAATACACCTCTTATAAACTATCTAGTTCCTAAGTCCTGTAGTTGTTTTGATTTGGATAAAATGTCCATTCTACCTGGTTTGCTTAAACAAACACAAGCTAACCAAAGCAACAGAATGGGCTGTGAAGAAGATGAAAGGCACTGCCCCACAACACAGTTCCCACTTCATAGAAAGAACAAGAAGAAGGGCTATTGTGAGTGCTGCTTCCAGAAATATGAGGCACTCAAGGTGCTCACATTTAAATGATTGCTTGGGCCCCCTGAAATCTACAGGCCAGGATCTCTGAAGCAGCCACATAGAGGGAGCTGCAGGGCTGTTGCTTCTGCCGCTTCTAGCTCTGGGGCAGTTGGCCAGACCCTCTCCCCAAAATTTAGCTTAGTTCCACTAACCTTTCACTTTGTCCTTGGCTCTTCTAGGTTGGTAATTCTGGAAACCACCAGAGCTGCCAGTGATCCATTCTCTTGAAAACTCAAGCCATGGCTTGTCCTGGCCACTCTGGGCTAAAACCATATGGGGCTGGCCTCTGCTCCCAGTGCACTGTGATGAACCCTTCCCATCTGCTGGCTGGGTTGCCTTCAGTGGGAGCTTTGTTACTTTGTCACTTTGTGGGTTCTGGAGCTCTAAAATTTGTTTAGAGTCATATTTTACAGGTATTGGAAGTGGTAATGAGGGGAACTCGTGGAGTTCTCCTGTTTCTAGGCTACCATCTTGACTCTGCCCTGGAGCATTTTTTCATTGACTTATAGATATCTATAATTTTTTCCTCTGAAAACTGCCTGTTCATATCCTTTGACCATTTATTAATTGGAGAATGATGTGTATCCTTTTAAATTTGTCTCACTTCCCTTTATACTTTAGAAATGGGACCTTTATCAGAAAAATTGATTGTAAAAATTCTTTCTCAATTTTCTGCTTTCCTCCTATTCTTGGTTGCACTGACTTTGTAAAAAACCTTTTTAATTTAATGTAATCAAAATTATCCATTTTTTATTTGATAGTACTCTCCATCTCAGTCATAAATTCTTCCCTTCTCTATAAATCTGACAGGTAAAGTATGTCTTATTCTCCCAGATTGCTAACAATATCAGCCTTTATATTTAAATCATGAACCCATTTAGATTTTATTTTGGTATACGGTATAAGATATTGGTCTATGCTCAGTTTCTGCCATACTCTTTTCCAGTTTTCCCAGCAGTTTTTGTAAAATAGTGAGTTCTTTTTTTTTCTTTAAATTTCATTTTATTTAATCCAATTTAGTAGACAATTAATGTTTTCCACCAAGTCGGGGTGCAGAAACTTTCACAGGCTTCACAATTTTTTGTTTAGGTGCTGCCTTTGTAGGAGCCTTAGCAGCAGATACAGCTGTCTTCTTAGTTGCTTGTTTAGCCTTTTTTTGCTTCCTTGGCAGCCCTGATGGCTTGTTCTCTTTGGGCCTTTCAAACTTCAGGTTTCTGGTTCCTCTTGGCCATTATATCAGCAAGAGAAGCCCCAGTGATGGCCCTTTGGAATTTAACAGCCTGGCGAGTTCTTTTCTTTTGAATCTCTTCTGACTGGCCCTTCTTGTGCTTTCTTCTATACAGGACAGTCCAATTGATCTGCCAGGGGTTTCTCTTTGAAAGAAATGCAGACTAGCATTTTGCATTCAAAAATTGGAAAACCTTCCCGTTCATGTGGGCGTAGCACCTCCTGGGAGGACCCGGGTAGATCTCGTACCCGCTGAAGCTGCACAGATTGACCTTCATGGCTGCAAGCAGGAGGAAGAGGGCCAAAAGGAAGAGAGGATTGTGGGAAGGATTCTTATATATGCAGACGGCCTCCTCTTCATCCTCCTCCCTCTTCCGTCACGTGCTCACTTTCTAAAATAGTGAGTTCTTATCATAGAAGCTGGAGTCTTTGGGTTTATCAAACAGTAGTTTACTATAGTCGTTGACTACCGTGTCTTGTGTACCTAACCTATTCCTCTGATCCACCACTCTTTTTCTTAGCCAGTACCTAGTAGTTCTGATGATTGCTGCTTTATAATACAATTTTAAAATCTGGTATGGCTAGGCCACTTTTCCTTCCATTTCTTTTCCTTAATTCTCTTGGTAGCCTGAAACTTTTGGTTTTCCAGATGAATTTTGTTGTAATTTTTTCTAGCTCTATAAAATAATTTTGGTAGTTTGATTTGATATGACACTAAATATGTAAATTGATTTAGTAAAATTGTCATTTTTATTATATTAGCTCAGTCTAATCATGAGCAAATGATATTTTTCCAATTACTTAGATTTGGCTTTAGAAAAGTGTTTTGTAATTTTGATCATACATTCCCTGAGTTTGATTTGACAGGTAGACTCCCAAATGTTTATATCCAAATGACTCTCTGGGAAATACTACCAAACAGGTGATAGAACAAGATTTCCAATATCAAGAAAGCAGGGAGGTTTCACAGAAGATTGTCTTCAGTTCAGAACCCATAAATTAATTTGATTCATTCAATCCATGCCCTTATATATCACCAAGAAAATTTGGAGAACATTTAGTCTATAGAAAATTTTATATGATCAGTCCAGTGAAGAAGGACATTAACCTAGATTTTGTACAACTAGTTCCGAATAAAAATACACAGGAATATATTCCTGAAATTTCTGACAATAAAAGAACTATAAATGAAAATGACTTAGAAGGACTAAAAACAGAATGCTGTCCATATGTCCTAAGGACATTTAGGCACATTTCTGATTTTGACGAAGCAGATAAAAATGGTGTCTCATTTATAATGAAAACCAGATAATTCCCTTCTTCCAGATACCTATCAGAATAAAAAAAGGGCACCACGTGGTGATGGTTCCAGTCTTAGAGTCATTAGCAATTCACCAGAACAACCTACAAGTCAAGTCAAGGTCATATCCCATATTCATCCTGGTAAAGAACTCAAACAAGTGGACATCAAAAGTACAGACAGTTTACCTAGAGGGAAGTTGCACTGAAAGGTAAAAATACTTTTAGGAAGAAACAGAAAAAATGTTAGAAGAAAAACGACAAATTGCACTTAAAGAATGAAACAAAATTTCCTACTTACAAAAGAAGGAAATAGTAGTTCACCAACACAGTCTTTATTGTAATTATTTCAAACCAGTAAAAACAATTCTGAGGTTTTGGGGGTTTTACAAGATATTCTGAAAGCCGTAGTTCATGTGATGAGTTAAAGGCTTGGGAGGAAGAAAATAGGAAGAGCTTGTTGTCCATGTTTCTCTCTTCCCTTCTTCAACCTCCACAGTTACTTGCTTTTAGAGTGTTTTTGTTTTTAATTTGTATTTTTTTATAAATGGAAAAGATTTTATTCTTGAAAATATTTTTAATTATGCCAAAATTCTTGTTTTATTATTTGTGTGTCAACTGTATATTTTAATAACAAAACATAAATATTAAGAATAAAGATGATTATTAGTATTTTCTTAAGAATTAAGTACTTTAGAAGGATGGAGGTAAGATGGCAGAAAGGAAGCATTATCTTTTCACAGCTCCTCCAAGAATTCTGTTGCCAAATGCTAAAAAGTGAATTTGAATGGATTTTAGAGTGACAGAACCCATTGGGAGACAGAGTGTGGCAGATTCCCAGCCCAGGAAGGTGCACACATAGGTCTGGGCAGGGGGAGTGTGGAGTACATGGGGGATGCACCAGCATGGATCAGAGAGCAGACTGCCATAGAGTGAGAAGGAGCACCAGTCAGCAAACTCACCTATCTCAAGGGCAATTTGCAGCCATTCCACCACAGGACAGAGGATCATCGGAGCTGGGTAATAGAAAACACAGGGCCTGTAGCAGGGACAGCAGCTTCTCCTGGGGCAACCAGCCCCCAACCTGGATGTTTAGAAATTACATACCTGCATCTATTAAGATAATCATATGGTTTTTGCTAGTTTTGTTGTTGATGAGATCGATTATACTAATAGTTTTCCTGATATTGAAACACCTTTGCATTCCTGGGATAAATTCTACCTGATCAAAGTGTATTATTCTCATGATGATTTGCTGTAGTCTTTTTGCTAAAATTTTATTTAGAATTTTTGCATCTATATTCATAAGAGAAATTGGTCTGTAATTTTCTTTCTCTGTTTTGTCTCTTTCTGATTTAGGAATCAGTACCATATTTGTCTCATAAAAAGAACTTGGTAGGACTCCTTCTTCTCCAATTTTCCTGAATAGTTTGTAAAGTATTGGAATCAATTGTTCTTTAAATGTTTGGTAGAATTCACTAATAAAACCATCTGGCTCTGGGGATTATTTCCGAGGGAGTTCACTGATGTCTTGTTCAATTTTGTTTTCTGAGATAGGGTTATTTAAGTAGTTTACTTCCTCTTCAGTTGGTCTTGGCAATTTGTATTTTTGTAAATATTCATCCATTTCACAAAGATTGTCAAATTTATGTGCATACAATTGGACAAAATAATTTCTAATTATTGTTTTAATTTCCTTTTCATTGGAGATAGATTCACCCTTTTCATTTTTGATATTTGTAATTTGATTTTCTTCTTTCTTTTTTTTTTTCATGATGGCTAAAGGTCCAAAAATTTTGTTGGCTTTTTCATAATACCAACTCTTAGTTTTATTTATTAATTCAATAATGGTTCTTGAATTCAATTTTCATAATCTCTTCTTTGGTTCTCATTATTTCTAATTTAGTATTTAATTGGGGATTTTCAGTTTGTTCTTTTTCTAGCTTTTTCAATTGAATACCCAATTCATTGATCTCCATTTTCTCTCATTTGTTCATGTATGCATTCAGCTATATAAAATTTCCCCTAAGACTGCCTTTGCTGCATCCCACAAGTTTGGGTATGTTGTCTCATTATTGTCATTTTCTTGAAAGAAGTTGCTGATTGTTTCTATAATTTCTTGTTTGACCCACTCATTCTTTAGGATTAAGTTATTTAGTTTCCATCTAGTTTTTTGTCTATACCTTCTATGGCCCTTTATTGCATTCATTCCTATTAAAAGCATTAGAAAGTATAGGAATAAATGGAGTTTTCCTTAGAATAATAGGTAGCATCTATTTAAAGCCATCAGCAAATATCATATATAATGGGGATAAACTAGAAGCATTTCCAATAAGATCAGGGGTGAAGCAAGGATGTCCACTATCACCCCTCTTATTCAATATGGTACTAGAAATGTTAACAGTAGCAATTAGAGATGAAAAAGAAATCACTGGAATAAAAAGAGGCAAAGAAGAGACTGAGCTATCACTCTTTGCAGATGATATGATGATATACTTGGAGAATCCTAGAGATTCAAGTAAAAAACTTCTTGAGACAACAAATAAATTTAGCAAAGTTGCAGAATATAAAATAAGCCCACATAAATCCTCAGCATTCCTATATATTTCTAATGAAGTCCTACAGCAAGAGATAGTAAGAGAAACTCCATTTAAAGTTACTGTAGATATTATAAAATATTTGGGTATCTACTTGCCAAAACAAACCCAGTACCTTTGTGAACACAACTACAAAACACTTATCACACAAATAAAATCAGATCAAACTAATTGGAAAAACATCAATTGCTTTGGGCTGGGTCGAGCTAATATAATAAAAATGACAATTTTACCTAAATTAAATTACACATTTAGTGCCACACCAATCAATCTTCCAAAAAATTACAGAGCTAGAAAAAATAGTGACAAAATTCATTTGGAAGAACAAAAGGTCCGGAATATCAAAGCAATTAAAGAAAAGAAATGCAAGGGAAGGTGGCCTAAGCCATATCAGATTTTAATCTGTATTATAAAGCAGCAGTCATCAACACTACTTGGTGCTGGCTGAGGAATAGAGTAGTGGATCAATGGAACAGATTGGGTACAAAAGACAGTAGTCAAGGAATATAGTAATATACTGTTTGATAAACCCAAAGACCCCAGTTTTGGGGATAAGATAAGATAATATCCCCACTATTTGACAAAAACTGCTGGGAAAATTGGTATATTGTATGGCAGAAATTGGGCATAGACCATCATCTAATGCCATACACCAAAATCGAAATGATGCTAAGTAAGAAGAGCAGAACCAGGAGAAGTTTGTACATAATCACCGACACATCATATGTGTGATGGCCAACTTTGATAAACTGGACTCTTCTCAGAAACGCACAATTATAAGACATCTCTAAAAGCCTTAGGATGGAAGGAGTTGTCTACATTCAGAGAAAAATCTAGAAAGAAGAGAGTTTAAATGGAGACTGAAGCAAACTACATGCTATAGTTCTTTTCCATGTTTGATTTTGTTTCTTCTTTCCCATTTTTCACTCCATTGGTTACAACCCTTCTTTACAACCAAACTAATGTCCGGGGTGAAAGTATTTGCAGATCCTATACTTGATTGCAAGCAGCCCAAGGGGGAGGGGGAGAGGGAGGGGAGAAAATTTGAAACTCAATAGATTGTGGAACTGAATCTTGGGTACTAAAAGTAAATAAACAAATCAATTAATAAAAAAAGAATTAAGTACTTTTGAGAAATTAATCATTTACCTGTCAGATTTGTGTAGAAGGGAACAATTTATGACCAAATAAGAGACAGAGAACATTACAAAATGCAAAATGAATCATTTTGATTACATTAAATTGAAAAGTTTTTGCACAAATAAAACCAATGCAAACAAGAGGGAAGCAGAAAATTGGGAATTTTTGCAACCAGTGTCTGATAAAGGCCTCATTTTTAAAATATAGAGAGAACTGAGTTAAATTTTAAGAATACAAGTCATAATCCAAATGATAAAAGGTCAAAGGATATAAACAGGCAGTTTTCGGAAGAAATTAAAGATATTTTTAAGCCAATGAAAAAATGCTCTAAATCATTATTTTTCTTTTGCTTTTTTTTTGGAGGGGCAGTAAGGTGGAGCAATTGGGGTTAAGTTACTTGCCAAAGGTCACACGACTAGTTTTTGTGTTAGGTCTCTGAGGCTGTATTTGAACTCTGGTCCTTCTGACTCCAGGGCTGGTGCTCTATTCACTGCGCCACCTCACCACCCCTCTAAATTACTATTGATTAGATAAATGCAAATCAAAATAGCTCTGAGGTACCACATCTTACCTGTCAGATTGGCTAAGATGACAAAACAAGAAAATGATAAATGCTGGAGAAGATGTGGGAAAATTGATACAATAATACATTGTTGGTGGAGTTGTGAATGGATACAACCATACTGGAGAGCATTTCAGAACTATGCCCAAAGGACCAGAAACCCTTTGACCCAGCAATACCACTTCTAGGGCTGTATCCAGAAGAGATCATACATGTAGGAAAAGGACCCGTTTGTACAAAAATGTTCATAGTAGCTCTTTTTGTGGTGGCCAAGAATCAGAAATCAAGGGCTTGTCCTTCAATTGGGGGATGACTAAACAGGTTATAGTATATGAATGTAATGGAATACTATTGTTCTATAAGAAATGAGGAGCAGACAAATGTCAGAATAACTTTGGAAAGACTTAGATGAACTGATGCTGAGTCAGGGGAGCAGAACCAGAAAATCAATGTACACAATTACAGACATATTGTATCTGTGATGTCTCACTATGATAGACTTGGTTATTCTCAGCAATACGAGATCGTAAGACAACCCCAAAAGACTCATGATGGAAAAGGCTATGCACATCCAGAGAAAGGATTATGGAGTCTGAATGCAGATTGAAGCAAATTATTTGCTCTCTCTCTCTCTCTCTCTCTCTCTCTCTCTGTCTCTCTCTCTCTCTGTGTCTCTGTCTCTCTCTCTCTCTGTCTCTCTCTCTTTCTCTCTGTTTTGTTTTGTATTATTTCTTCTCTCTTGTGGTTCATTCCATTGGTTATGATTCTTCTTTACAACTTGACTATTGTGAAATTATGTTTAATGTGAAGTTTTATCTAGAACCTATATCAGATTGTATGCTGTCTGGGAGTGGAGGAGAGAAAAGAGGGGGAGAGATGTCATGGACTGCTCAGTGTCCAGCACTAAGCATGATCGGAGATGTGAATAAGAAATGACCAGGGCCATGTGGGTAGTTCTAGGAAGAACCATGAATTCAGTTTATTGATGCTTAGAATAAAGTTTTTAAAGATCTGAAAGACAAAGATTCAAGTATTCTCATCTTAATCATATCCTGGAACATTATTACTAATAGAATAGTCTGCCATACCTGGGAAGTGGCTTGAATAAGACAAGGCTTGTTATCAAGGACCCAGGAAGTCATGGGGAAGGTCAGTTGTCTCTTTACAAAGTGTATCTACAGAACAAAGGATGCTCCCTGAGAGCAGGCCAGGAAGACATCTGTACAGAAACTGATCTCAAAGAATCAGGTATTTTGACTTACAATAGTCTTTAGCATGATATGATAAAGAGCATGTCCTTTTTGATGTCTGAAGTTGGGGGGCAAAGGTTTTGATGACAGGATATCAAACAAAAGTCCTTTGCAAGCCATGTCACCTCAAGAGGAATTAGGGTACATTATTAAGGTCTCTATCTGAGTCCTGGATCAGGCCTCTTTGACTCCCCACAGAGGGAGAAAATTTGGAGCTCAAAAACTTGTGGAACTGAATGTTGTAAAATAAAAATAAATAAATTTAAAAGAAAAAAGAGAATTAAGTACTTTTCTATAAGTAAATGCAACTGAAGCTAAGAGGTCCATTACATCATGCACACTGTGGATATAATTTCTAAATAAAACTTTCTGAATGAAGAGTTCAATATAAATTGACTACAAGGAAAATAACTTGCAATGGAGAAGGGAATTTTGAGTAACATTATAAAATTCATTTAAAAGCTTTGTTAACAAATTTGGGCCTTAAAACTAAATTTATTTAAATATTAGATCTGGGACAATATGTATACCACTGAAAATTACGCATCACACTAAAACAATCATGTTTATACATTACAGTGTTCAAATGAGCAAGTGCTGTCTTAGGAACCATGTTTGGTACCTTGACAAGCAATGTTCTAAGATATATCATGTTGATTTAACCTTTGATTCTCTTGAAGAACTGAGTATGCCAGTTCAACAAAGAAGAAAAAGAAAATCTGATCTAACCAATGCTAAACAGGGTCCATATGAAAGGACCACTTCAAAATGTAAAGTTTACTAGATGTTCCTATTTGCAGATGCCACTGTGATGACTGTAACAAGTCCTATTACATTAGAGGAAGATAGATAATGGAGTACATACATCGTGTGACCTTAAGTTAGGAAGATCACAACTCAAATCCAGCCTAAGACACCAATTGTGTGAAGACGGGGAAGCCTGTCTCAATTTTCCATATTGTAAAATAGCACCTATCTCTCAGGGTTGTTGTTAGTATCAAATGGGACATTTGTGAAGAATTTAATACTGTTTACTGGCACATATGTGAAGTTTTATGTAGAACCTATATCAGTCTATAAAGAAATGCTTATTTATGTCCTTCTGTTTTGATTTCAACTCAGCCCACCAAGGGATCCAAAACCTGCTGTGCTTTCGTGATGTGTTGTGGTGGAATCATCTCAAAGAATTCAGAATCAGACTACATCTGATCCAAGTATTGGTATTTATTAAGATTGATGCCACGGGGGCGGAGCCAAGATGGCGGCGTAGCAGCAGCAATATATCGCAGCTCTCACATAGCCACCCCCAAATACCCATGGAATAGGACTCTGGACCAACCTAGAACTTCAAAAACGCACACAGATACCTCCCAC
>JAQQSV010001749.1:31072-49428 GCA_028646515.1 Pseudochirops corinnae
GTATTGATATTAATTTTCTGTTTTAATTTTCAGTACAACATAGATTTTTGCTTATCTCTTTTAATCAATTCTTTTTTTATTATTGTTTTGTCTGAAATAATGATTGTTTACTCTACCCTTTTTAACTTCAGTTGAAGTGTAATTGATTTTTCTGTAGCCCTCCTTTTTAATTCCTTATGAATCTTTATGTTATATGTATATATTTTGTAAATAACATTGGATTCTGCTTTCTAATATATTCTGATATCCTCTTCCACTTATGTGTGAGTTTCCTTCATTAGCATTTTGAGTTACAATAATTAAGTATGTTTCCCTTTACCTTATTATTGTATTTGTCTCCAACTTGTTCTTATTTTGGCTTCCCATAACATTTTATAAAGGAGAATGTAGTGAGAAGGAGTGTGTCAGTACGCAATGCTTTATGCAATCTGATTTTTTCCCTCTGTCTCTCCTCTTTCCCTTGCCAAGAACAAAACCACAAGTTCTTAGCTTACGTTTTTCCTTTTAAACCCCTCTTGACATTCAGTCCTCTGAGTTCAGAGAGTTTTGCTTATGTATAATCTCTCCCTGAATCTATTTTCCCTTTATTTTTCCTATCCCCTCTCCTTATTCTCTGCCATTTTTCTGTTCACTGAAATGAATATCTGCACTTAAATGTGTGTGTTCTACCATCTTTGACAATTTTAAATGAATGTGAATTCATGTCTTGACCACTTCTGTACACCTTTCTCCATGTTTGTATAGTCTTCTAAATGAACTCACTAATTAAAGGAGATAATTTCTTCAACTTTCTCTTCCCCTTTCCCAATGCATTCCTTTTCCTTATCCCTGTCATTTCTCCTGTTGAGATAATAAAATCATAACAATCCCAGTCTGGGACCTTCTGTTTTATTTAATTCCTCCATGGCCTCAACGTTGTTAAAGTTAGGAGAGGATGCTTTTCTTCTATACCCCTATTAGAATGCAGAAACTTCATCCTGACTTAGTCCCTTTTGATTGCTTACTCAAACTTACCTGCCTTTTTATGTCTCTTATTTGTGTATCAAACTTTCTGTTCAATTTTGGTCTCTTCACCAAAGATGTTGAGAGACATTCCATTTCAAATTTCAATCTCCTTCCCCTCAAAGGATTTTACTTAGTTTCAAGACAGAGTAATTAGTGGTTGTAAGTCAATATATTTTGTGTTTTTGAATATTCCATGCTCTCCATTTTTTTAAAGTGTTAGCTAATAGATGTTGTGTGATTCTGATTTTAACTTCCTGGTATTTGAATGCCTTTTTTTTTTTCTGGTTGATTATATTATTTTTCTGTGATGTGGAAGCCCTGGATTTTGGTTATGAATTCCTAGTTTTCATTTTATGTCTTTTTTCAGGAGTCAATCAGAGAATTCTTTTAATTTGACTTCTGGTTTTAAGAGATCTGGGAAGTTTTCTTTCATAATTGCTTCAAATGTGATTTCCAGGATCTGTTTTGGATATGGATATTGGATAAATTCAGTGATTCTCAAATTATCTCCCTTTTATTTGTTTTCCCAAGTCGGAAACTTTTTTTTGAATATCAAATGCATTATATTTTCTTCTATTTGTTCATGCTTTTATTTTCATATTTCTTATTTTTTCATGGAGTCAGTCAATTCTGTTTGGTCCATTTTTATCTTCAAGGAGTCTGTTGCTTAGGTGGAGTTTTAGATGATTTAGGCTATGTGTTATCTCTCCTTCCTAGTCTATCCTCCATATTTCTTCTTTCTTATCCAAATGTTTTCTCTAGTGCTCTCATTTGTTTAAAAAACATCATGTAATACTCTTTAAAAAATCTTTGGCTTCATTTATTTTAATAATTCTAGGTAAACTTGTTAATACACAATACTTTGCTTCCAGCATTTATTCACAGGTTTTGGAGTCATTTTCCTTTTCTGATTATGTGTCTTAAATGCCTGTGTATCACTATAATAGCCTTTGATTGTGGGAGTGCTTGTTTGCTTAGTCATTCTTTTATCCTTACTTCCTAAATTTGATTTTATTTTTAGAGTCGGGTCTACATACTTCAAAAGAAAATCTCAATGCCTTTCTTAGTGATGTGTTGTATTCTCTTGGATTCTGCTGTAGCTTTCTCTCTGCATTAAGTGCTCTGTTCTTTAAGAATCTTAGGCTAGGTCAATATCATACTAGAAATGTTAGCTTTAGTAATAAGAGAAGAAAAGGAGATTGAAGGAATTATAATAGGCAAAGAAGAAAAAAGGTATCACTCTTTGTAGATGCTATAAAAGATTACTTGGAAATCCTACAGAAAGAAATAAAAAATTACTTGAAATATTAAACAACATTAGCAAAGTTTCAAGATATAAAATAAACCCACATAAATTATCAGCATTTCCATATATTATTTAAAAAGCCCAACAAAAAGCCCTTTAATACTCATATGTGGGCATATCTGCATGTGGGCGGACTTGCCTGGAGACAGAGGAGCAATGTCTCGGTTCCTAAGACCATAGGAAATATGTGTTTTCCAATGGTCTTAGGTGAACCCTGTGATCCTGTGAAAGGGTCATTCAATCCTCAAAGGGGTCGCGGCCCACAGGTTGAGAACTACTGCTGTAGGTAGACATTGTAAAATATTTGAGAATTTACCTGTCAAGACAAACCCAAGAACTATATGAACCCAATTACAAAACACTTTCACACAAATAAATTGAGATCTAAATAACTGGAAAAAAATACCAGTTGCTCTTGGGTAGGTAGGCTGAGCTAATATAATAAAAATGGCAATTTTACCTAAATTAGTTTATTTATTCAATGCCATACTAATCAACCTACCAAAATCATTTTTTAGATGTAGAAAAATAAGAACAAAATTCATCTGGAAGAACAAAAGGTCCAGAATATCAAAGAAATTAATGAAAAGAAACACAAGGGAAGGTGGCCTAGCTTTATCAGATATAAAATTGTATTAAAAAGCAGCAATCATCAAAACTACTTGTTACTAGCTAAGAAAAGAGTGGTTCATCAGTGGAATAAGTAAAGTACACAAGACTCAATAGTGAATAACTGCAGTAACCTAGAGTCTGATAAACCCAAAGATTCCAACTTCTGGGTTAAGTACTCACTATTTAACAAAAATTGCTGTGAAAAATTGGAAAATAGTAAGGCAGAAACTAGACATAGACCAACATCTTACATTGTATACCAAGATAAAGTCAAAATGTGTTTGTGATTTGGATATAAAGACTGATACAATAAGCAAACTAGGAGAGCAAGGAATATCTTTCAGATTTATGGAGAACTGAAGAATTTATGACTAAATAAGTGGTGGAGAATAATATGAAATGAAAAATGCATAATTTTTGTAATATTAAATTGAATAGATTTTGAACAAAATAAAACAAGAATGCAAGCAAGATTAGAAGGGAAACAGAAAACTAGGGAAATATTTTACAATCACTGAATCTGATAAAGGTCTCATTTCTAAAATTTATAGAGAATTGAGTCAAATGTATAAGAATACAAGTTAATCCCCAATAGATAAATGGTCAAAGAATACAAACAGGCAGTTTTCAAATGATGAAATTAAAGCTATCTATAATCATATGAAGAAATGCTCCAAATTACTAATGATCAGAGAAACTCAAATCAAAACAACTCTGAGGGAATACCTCATACATATCAAATTGGCTTATAAGACAGAAAAGAAAAGTGATAAATCTTGGAGAAGATGTGGAAGAATTGGAACACTTATGCATTGTTGATGGAATTCTGAAGTGATCCAACCATTATGGAGAGCAATTTGGAACTATGCCCAAAGGGTATAAAACTGCAAACACTTTGATCATGAATACTATTTCTAGGTCTATGTACAGATGTACAGCCTGTATTTAACTGCTTGTCCTTCTAGTGGGCTTGGCTGGAGAGGGAGGAAGAGAAAGAATCTGGAGTTTGCGGTTCTATGATCAAATGTTAAAAATATATATGTATATGTGTATACATTTATTATTATTATTATTATTATTATTATTATTAACTACATCCCACTGGAAATTAAAATATACAGGCACTGTGGTAAGGAGATCCATAATGCTGCACCAGAGAGTTGGAAGGGCGAGGGGAAGGACACAGGACTGAGCAGATTGGGGAAGGAGTTACACAGTAGGATGGCTGTTCTGAGGTGTTGGGTATGGTAAAGATGGGGAGAAAATTTGTATCTCAAAATCTCTTGGAAATGAATGATGTAAACAAGAAAGTAAATAAATCTATTTATTTATTTAAAAATACAAAAATAAAATTTCTGTAGGATTTTTGACTGTCAAAAAAAAAGTATGTGAAGGACAATTTGAGAGAACTCTGGTTGAGCTCCTATCTCTCTCTTCCTTCTTCATTCATGGTGCATTCTTCTGGATTAGAGTCATTATGTAAGGCACAGAGAGGCATAGAAAAGGGAGGGTGGGTATATTGTGGACAAACGTTATCTACTTCCACATTTTCCCCAATGCTTATCATTCTTTTTGATATCATCATTATATGAACTGACATATAATGCTTTAAATGTTATAAGGAGCTGGACTTAAAATATATCATTTGATATTCACAATAAACCCATGAGATATATTCTATCATTTCCATTTTATTAACATGTAAGTTAACCTTATAGAAATTAAGTGATTTACCAAAGGAAATTTAGCAAATATGTGCCCAAAGCATGGTATGAGTCCAACCTTGTCCATATCCTAAGCCATGAAAAATTTTCCATCACATCATTTTACCTCTCAGGTAGTCTAGGCATTTGCTTCTCTAAGTAATGATTGTGTCTATATTATTTTCATCGTGTCCACTCTTCCCTCCACAGAATGGTTTTCTGAGTTCGTTGCCTCCCATTGTTTCACTCATTGCTGTTATTTTAGGAAGTCAAATGGCAGATTTCCTCTTGTCCAGGAACATCCTCAGTCCAGTGGTGACTCGAAAATTCAATGTAGTCCTGGGTAAGGATAATATCAGGTAATCCTGGGAAACTTCTTGAAGATTTCTAGAACATCTGCAGTCATTCTTTGTGTCCTTATTCCCCAGGAATGCTACCAGCAGCAGCATTATTCATTGCTGTGCCATATGTCAACAACTACACAGCTATCATCATTCTGATTCTTTCTTTGGCACTTAACAACATGTGTGCCACAGCAATAGCAGCTAATGTCCTAGAAATTGCTCCCAGGTAAGGCTTCTAACTCGCCCCCTTTTTAGGCAGTATAATATAGCGGGAAAATAATGACACTTTTAGACAAAAAAGCTAATTGGTGGGGAGGGGTGGTGGCTAGGTGGCTCAGTGAATAGAGCACTGGCACTGGAGTTAGGAGGACCTAAATTCAAATCCAGCCTTCAACACTTATCATTTACTAGCCATGTGACCTTTGGCAAGTCACTTAACCCCAATTGCCCTGCCTTTTCTGCCCCAAAAAAATAATTTAAAAAAAAAAGGATTAATTGTGGGACTTTGTCATTTGGCTTCTTTCTTTAAACTTCAGAGTGTGTGTGTGTGTGTTTATACAAATATACGTATACAAATACATATATAAGTATATTTCTTTGTATGTATGCATATGATGGGGGTAGGGTGTCCACACAACAAGCTTCACAGAATCATTTTAAGGAGAGTACTTTATAAGCTATAAATACTGATATAGAAGTCAACTGGTATTTTTATTCCTCTTCTCAAACATACTTCAGAATAGTTTAGGCTTTAACGTTATTCCAGCCTCACATTCCAGAACTTGACACAGTTCCTCTAATGTTTAGCACAATGCCTGGTCCACCATAGGCACTTAAAAGCTGGTGGACTTGACATCAGACAAAGCTGTTACTTATTAGTAGACATCTATATCATAGGTCATGTGGCATAGGTCTTGGCCAACTTGTTTGACCCATTCTCCTAGCTCTGTTAATTATCTGGACATAACTAAAGTGAATATAGTCTCAAAAATTTACATTTGACAGGCCTAAGTGCCACAGATGCCAGTCTCCCTTTGGGCAGCCTGTAAAGCCAAGCACAAGCAACAAATACTTCATTGCTGGTCCAGCCCTACCTAGCATCAGAACTAAGGAAAATAATTTCTAATCATTAATTTCAGTGTAGTGGTTAAATCAGCTGAGAAATAAGGTCTTCCTTTCTGATAGTTATTATCTATGCATATCTAACCATATGAATATGTAGAGATTACCCAGGTTGTTGACATTGCCAGAGGATGTTGATCATTGCCAACAACAGTTCAATTATCTTCCATAGAGTACCAACCTGCAGCTGATAACCTCATTCTTTCATTCCACAGCCTTTGGGATAAGATACAAGTTATGCAATCTATTCAGCTTGCCATTTAAAACCCTCCATATTCTATTTTGGACTTTTTTAGTCATATCACATTACTCTCTTTCATTCAATACTGATTTCAAATGAGTATCATTATTCAAATTCAACATTTCCTGAATTCAATATGCCATCTTTTGCCTTCCCGCATTTGCACAAACTATCCTATATGTCTACAAAGTGTTCCATTCCCCTCTTTTCCTTCCAGTGTCTAATATTTCTTCAAAGATTTCAGATCAGATGTTATCTCCACTATAGTTTTCTTTTTTAATATGTTATTCCTCATCAAATTACATTGTATTTATTTGCATATATAGTTGAATCCTCCTGTAAAACACAAACTCATTGAGGGCAGAAACTATTTCATTTTCTAGATGAATGCTTTACACCCACAAATACTTAATATATTTTGTGAATTGAATTCATTTTCATAGTAGAAGGAGTTTTGATTGTGAAGGAATTAGAGATTTGAAATGAAATCTTTGCTCTGATTTTAGTGTTGTAGCCATTGCCAAGTCAATGTTTTGTTGTTATTTCATTTTAAGTTATGTCCTACTCTCCATTACCCCCATTTGGGATTATCTAGAACAAGATACTGGAGCTGTATCCATTTCCTCTTCCAGTTCATTTTACAAATGAGAAAACTGAGGCAAACAAGATTAAATGGCTTGCTAAGGATCACACAGACAATGTCTGATGCCAGATTTGAATTTAAAACGATGTCTTCCTGACTCCAGGCCCAGCACTCCATCTACTGCATCTGTTAGCAGGTCCCTATCAGGAGTTTATATAAATCACTTCAATAAGCTTTTATTAAAGATTTAAAAACTTAAGGTATTCTTCTAGAGACTAGAGCAGCAGTTCTCAACCTGTGGATTATGTTCAATTTAAATACATCCTGCATATCAGATATTTATATTATGATTCGTAACAGTAGCAAAATTATGGTTATGAAGTAGCAACAAAAAATGATTTTATGGTTGAGGTTCACCACAACATGAGGAACTGTACTAAAGGGTCACGGCATTAGGAAGGTTGAGAACCACTGGACTAGAGAAAGAAAGATGAAAAAATAAACCTATCATCAATGAGTTCATATTTTACTTGTAGCAATATAATATGGACAAAGATATTTTATCCATGTCATAGCTTACCCCCAAGGGACTCTAGGTCAGATGAGATTTGATTCTAGGTGTGGCATAATCTTGAAGTGAATGTCTCTTTCTTTGATATGTTATTCTCATTTTGTAGGGATAGATTTTATCTACTCCACCTCAGTTAATAAGATTATCTATACCCTACCTACAAGTCAGAAACTAGTGATGTTGAGCATAAAAATTTCCCAGTTTGTAAATTGCCTGGTGGTATTAAGACTTCTAAAAATGTCAAGAGTCCCTAATGTAGCATTATAAGATGAGAAAACCTTTTTGAATAAAACACATTATCAATCAATGGATATGATGTGCAAAGAAAATTGTTTATATCTTTTGACGGAAATTTTTTGGTTAATCGAGGAGGAAAACAGTATGATAGGCTAATGAAAAAAAAAATTAATCATGCCTCTGGCAGTATTAATAGCAGAGGGACCTCAGCAATTTCCCAGTACAGATAGTTCAGCCCATGTTGGAAGATTTAAGTAAGGGTGTTAAAGATTGAAGTTCAAGCCAAACTCCTGAAAAGGACAACTTTTTGAGGAAGGAGAAAAATCTGTCTCCCCATACAATTGAAACATAATAATGATCAGAAAAAGATAAGGCAGCCACCTGAGAACATATACAGAAACATTAAAGACAGACATGACCGCAGACATACAAAAGAACAGTCATCCAAGAGACAAATAATCTTAACAAGGCCCTTTTGCACCGGAAAAATATGCCAGCTATGAGTCAAGAAATTACTGAAGCAGAAGTTGAGAATTTACCTCTTTCCTGTACATTTAACCTATATATGTGTCTCACTATCATTGTATTCTAAGTTTAAATCCACTCTTCCACTGGACTCTGCCTATGCTTTGGGGGGAATGTTATGTGCCAGTTTTTTAAAATATCATCTTATATTTTATTTTGGATAAAAGCACACTGAGGATATTTGGTGATAATAAATGAGATGTATAAGTGTGGAGACCTCTGAGTTAACTTGGCTCGTCATGATTATTCCTGGAAACCTGAGTAGGAGTAATAGCCTCTTTCTAAATAACTGATCAACTATTGCTAGCAAGATTTCATAAACAACTCCACAGATGGTACATTAAGAACTCCTGATTTTTTGGAAGTCTTAAACCCACAAGGCAATCCACAAACTGGGAAATGTCTATGCTCACATCACTCATTTCTGACCTGTGTTTAGAAAAGGTAACACAAGAAAAAAAAAGAAGTCATCTGGTAATTGGAGATCTAGAAATCCCCGCGTCACACTTACCTAGGCAAACTTGGTCAGTTAGCCATGTGCTTCTACAAGTGCTGTTTTCTGATGTTTGGCAATGGGGAAAGAGAAATCTCCTATTACATTTCATTCTGGAAGTCCAAAGAGTACAAGAGAGGAGGCAATTTCCCAACTTGTTTTAATAGACCACAGAGAAAATATCTTTTTTAGCAAGACTCTGCCTTCCTGAGCCTTAATCAACCAGAAAATGCTTTGATCTCAGTCTCTCAACCATCATAAGCATTGGTAGGTCAGGGTTCCAGAACAAGGCAATTTTATCTTTCCTGTATGTTCTGGACAGTAATTCCTGAAGGGCAAATAGGTGTCTTTCTTGGAGCCCCAACTGGTGTGCTTCTACCATTGTTTGTCAGTTGCTATCAATTAAATCAGCCCCCCCTCCACAAAAACTCTTTAACTTAGTGCTCAATTGAAACAAAATATCTCCCCATCAAAAAAAAAAAGTTTGTTTCACACTCTCCCACAACTATATATTCATTGCATAGGAAAGTGGGCTCGAGTTTAGAGTATATCTGACAAAACAGAAAACTTTCAGCTCATAGAAGTCCTCTTGCTAAACATTTCTCCACGGATTTCTGTTAAATTTCTTGTAGTTTCAAAGTAATCTTTCCTCATTGTGTCTAGTTCATCCTCATCTCACAAAGTAGCCACTGCTTTCAGCTATTTCTTTCTGAGGGATTTTGCTAGTGCCATGATGAAATTACTCAATCCTGTAATTTTATGAAATTCTCAAAATCTTCCAGTGGTCAAGGTTGTGGGGAGGGGTAAGGGGAGAGGGACTGGATTAGACAGAACCTCTTCCTTTCCCTCTATCCAAGCTTATTGCCCCTCTGTGGCCTAACTTGCACTAGTCTCACCAATTGCTGGACAAACATTGGAATGATATCAGGGTTCTTAACTGGCTTACTATTTTAAACAAAATCCACGACAAGCCAGTTATTCATCATCCAATTGCAATTGCAATGGATTTCAAGGCTTTGCCACACTTGTATTAATGGCCTTGACTGATTGACTTATTCAATAAAAGTGTCTTCACTTGGTTAATGTGTCAGGTCTTGCCAGTTACTTCACTTGGGGGTGAAGTGATTGATTCAATAGAGATATCTAGTCCTTGGTTTTTTTTTCCTAATTAACTTTTGTTTATTTTTAGTTTATATAACTCATCTCCACAAGATTTTGAGTTACAAATTTTCTCCCCATATTGACCCTACCCATCACCCCAAAACAGCCATGCTGCTGTATACTTCCTCCCCCAATCTGTTCTCTCCTATATCCTCCCCCATCACCCCTCTGACTTTCCAGTAGGGCAAGATGGATCTCCCTACCCCAGTGCCTATATATCTTAATTCCCAGTTGAATGTAATTAATAATAATAATAATAATAATTATTATTATTATTATATAGTTTTAACATTTGATTTTAGAACTTTAAATTCTAGATTCTTCTCCTTCCTCCCTCATCACCCACACCCACTAGAAAGACAAACAATTCAATACAGGCCATATGTGTGTAGTTACACAGAACATCTCCACAATGGACATATTGTGAAAGACTGACTATATTTCCCTCCTTCCTATCCTGCCCTCCACTTGCTCTATTCTCTACTTTGTCCTTGTCCCTTTACAGAGGTGTGTGCTTCTAACAACCCCCCCCAAACCTGCCCTCCCCTCCATCCTCCCCGCTCTCATCCCCTTCCCCCCTATTCTCCTGTAGGCCAAGATACCCAATTTAGAATGTATGTCATTCCTTCCCTAAGCCAAATTCAATGAAAGTAATGTTGATCCATTCCCTTTTGCCTTCCTGTTCTTCCCCTCCATTAAAACAGTTATCCCTTGCTTCTTCTATATGAGATGATTAACCCCATTTTGTCTCTCTGTGTCTCCTCTAGTCCTTGTTTATACCTCTTTTGACTTGATTTGATTGAGAAACCTTAAATTGGGGTGGCCCCACCTTTCACAATCACTGGGTAGTAGCCCTAGTTTCTAAAGCCCAATTGGTAAGTTTTCAGTGTTTATATACATCTTCATGAAAGCTGTATGTATTAAGATCCAATACTATTACTTCATCAAGTTGATTGTGAGGAGAGGATTCTTCTAAATTATCAGAGACTTTCTAAACTAACCTGTTACAGTGTAACACAAAGAAATAGTGATAGGCGTAAAGGTGAGGTTCAGATGAATTACAATAGGAGTATTTAAAAAATGAGAGATCTTTCTAAGCAAGCAACAATGGGGAAGTTTTCCAAAGATGAAGCATCTCCTAATTTGAAGGAAAGGGGATGCAAGGAGTTAAAAAGTGAGGACAAGGAGGGGATAAATTCCACAGATGAGAACCTTTATTCCAGAATAAACATGCCATGACAAAAGCCTGAAAAAAAACATAAAATCCATAACATAGTAAAAAACTAAATTAGTCTGGAAAGACTTGTGGAGGGCCTTCAACTGCATGAAAGAAAGACCTTAACTTAATTTTACAGATAATACAAAAAGTTTGTAAGTAAGGGAGAAATCTAGTCAGACATGTTCCTTACCAAAATTATTTTCACAGCAGTGAGTCTTTTGGATGACTATTCTTTTTTTTTTTTTTTAACTTTTATTTATTTTAGTTTACATCATTCATTTCCACAAGATTTTGAGTTACAAATTTTCTCCCCATCTTAACCCAACCCACCACCCCAAAACAGCCATCCTATTGTATAACCCCTCCCCCAATCTATTCTCTCCTGTTTCCTCCCCCATCGCCCCTCTGACTTTCGGGTAGGGCATGATGGATCTCCCAACCACAGTGCCTGTGTATCTTAAGTTTGGATGACTATTCTTTCAATAGCAGCTTTCACATTTCCATTTCAATCTCCTCTTCTCTAAGTTAAATATACCCTCATCCTTCAGCTGATATTCATTTAGTATGATTACAAAAACTTTAATCATCAAATCATTCCATTTGCTTTATTTGTTTGTGGACTACACTGGTGATTTCATTAGCAGGGGGAACTCAAAGCAAGGAGATTTCCTTTACCAATGTATATCAGCAGCCATCTTACAATTTACAGTCTTAGGAGTGTCAGAGTGAGGGCTTGAACCTAGATTTTCTTAACACTGAGATCAACTCTCTGTGCACAGTTATTCTTCTATTCATCATGTGAGTTACTCTCCTCAAATTAAGTTTTATCTTAAAAGAGGCCATTTTGAAATGTTTTCCTTCAAATTGTATCCAACATCCCAGATATTGGTATTCCAGTCAGGCATAGCATAACTCAAGAGGGTTATCATCCCTCTAGTCCTAGATACTCTTCCACCCATAATTAAATTAAATTAGTTTTTTTTTTAGTTTTTATTACATGCTGTTCAATTAAATTCAATTTAAAAATTGTTGAATAAGAGTTCATGCTGTACAAGCCATTAGGGTAGGAATGAAGCATGTTATCTCATCAGTTTAGGGAAGTCCCAAATAAGGAAACTGTCTACAAATGCAAGTTGAAAGTTTTGCTTATACTTTTTTGAGTTCCCAAGAGCATTGGGAGGCTAAGTGATTTATCCATGGTCAAGGAGTCCACATGTGTCATCAGTGAGAGCTACATCTTCTCGGCTCCAAGACTAGTTCTCTCTCCACTGTGATGTATTACCTATCTATGATACAATACATCAGAATGATGTATTGAAATGAAATATGATAATAAATGTACCCTTCCTCCATGGGACTTAAACATTTCTGGAAAATAATTTGTATACAAATGAATCAATACAAAGTATGTGTAAAGTAATATTGTGGGAGAAAGAGAACTAATATTTAAGAAAAGGGAAGGCCTGATGTAGAAAGAAGCACTTGAGCTGAAGTACTCATGAAAAAAGCAAGAGATTCCAAGAGGTGGAAGAGAGGAAGGAAAGCTTTTCTGGAAGGGAGAGAGAGGACCATTTATAAGAAAGCACTGAGGCAAAAGAAGAATGATGTATTATTAGTCTGGAAAAGATGAGCAGAAACCAGAACATAAAGGGCTTTATTATCCAAACAAAAAATTTATATTTTGCCCAAGGGGAGCTGCTGGCACTATGAGACCAGTTACTAGATGAATACAAAAGTCTGGGAAATAGATGATGAAATCCTTAATTAACTGGGGTGGGGAGGAAATCAGTGTTAATATAAATAATGGAATTTCTGGTAGTTATGCTTTAGAGCAGCAGTTCTCAACCTGTGGGTCGCGACCCCTTTGGGGGGCAAATGGGGTCATCTAAGACCATCAGAAAACACATATTTCTGATGGTCTTAGGAACCGAGACACTGCTCCTCTATCCGTCTCCAGGTGGGTCCCCCACATGCAGATAATGCTCACATATGAGTATTAAAGGGTTGTGACATTAGGAAGGTTGAGAATCACTGATTTAGAGTAACAATCAAGAATTGATTGGATGTGAGAAATGAAGAAAGCACCAAAAATTATAAAGGAAGAGTACAAGTTTTCAAGCCTGGGTAATCATGAAGATGGTAATAGATGTAGGGAATAAACAAAAAATAGGGAAGTTGGAAAGGGAGGATGTTACAGGGGAAGATAATACATTAAATTTTGATACTGAATTTGAGGAGCTGCCAGATTATCTAATAGATATATTCAGGAAGCAAAAATGCTGAGACATAGTGGAATTCAGCAGAGAAATATGGCTTAGATATATAAGTTATCCATGCTAAACATCTGCATCTAGTAATAGAATTCATAGGCCCATGGAACTAAGGCTAAAGCAGAGAAGGTGGAGAAGATTCAGGGTGGTGCTATGGAAAGACCACCACTTAGAGGAAGGAATAAGAAAATGAGTAAAAGAGAGTCATTAGAGTGGATGGTGGAATAACAAGAACATAAGGAGAGGGCTTTAATTGTAAAAAGGGAAGTTCAAATAGATCCAAAAGGTCTTTGATTCAGAGGATCTAAATGAAGAGGATGGTCACTAATAACAAAGGACAAGGAGGATGATTGAAAAAAAAAATTACTCTATTTAGCAGTTAAGGCAACATTAGGGGATTTAGAAGCTGTCCTCCAAGAGGTTAAGGATGAATGGATAATGAACAAGTAGAAGGGATGAGAAATTTAAGGCAATAGCCTAGATGGGGGTCAGGGTCAAGCAAAGATATTTTAAGGACAGAGAAAACTGAGTAAATATGTTGCTAAGGAAGGCTGATATGGAGAGCTAGTAGATGTGGACAGATTAAAGATGAAAGCGCTTGATTTACTTGGCCACAGCTCAAATTAGAGTATAGGTTCAAGGATTTACAAAAAATTGGTACTTCAGGAACTAACAAAAAAGGATTTTATTATTATGTGCCACAGCAGATAGGCAAAATAAAGCACATATATGCATACATGCATACAAATTCTCTCTCTCTCTCTCTCTCTCTCTCTCTCTCTCTCTCTCTCTCTCTCTCTCTCTCTTTCTCTCTGTCTGTCTCTCTGTCTGTCTCTCTGTTTCTCTCTTTCTCTCCGTCTCTCTGTTTCTCTCTGTCTCTCTCTCTGTCTCACTCTCTCTCTGTCTGTCTCTGTTTCTGTCTCTGTCTCTGTCTCTGTCTCTGTCTCTCTCCCCCTCACCCTTACCCTCTCTCCCCTCTGTCTGTCTTTAATGGAATGCAGAGGCAGAGATTTGGCAATGCTCTGGCCCAGGTTCTCCCAAGTGAAGGAGGGAAACATGCACTATGAAAAAGATATTAACAGGAGTGCAAAAAGTGGGGTTAAAATAGGAAATTTTTATATCTTGAAGATGTGCTTGGTTAAGAACAGTTAGTCAGTGCCAGATATGAGAGGCATTTCTGATCAGAACAAGATAGGATGGGGAAATTTTTTTTGCCATTTATCGATATGAAACTTTGATAAGTTTTCTAATTAGGATCAGAAATTGGATGAGGGTTCAGGTTGCCAATTGGGGATCCTAGGAATGGATGCTGATGTTGCTGTAGTTGTTCAGGAACATCATACAGCGAAGAGCTGTAAATGTTTACAGGTTTGAGTTGGAGTGAGTCAGGAAATGGGGAAAGTGCAGACTACCTCCCTTTGCTTATGTTTATAGTCATTAGAACCACTTAGCATAAGTTACTCCATATGAAGTCCTATCACTTATAACTATAACAAACAATATAGTTTAAAAACTACAGGTATCACAGGAAAGGAATGATCGTGGAGACAAAATGGATGGTATCAAGGACATAAGCAAAGGGGATAGCTTTAGCAAAGAGAGGGGATGCTATGCTCCAAGACTAGAGAAAAAAAAATGAAAGAGATATAGAAATCTTTAGATGGATCATGAGAGAAGAATAGGAAACATAAAGTTTCAAAATGATAGTGTTGATATTCTTTTTAAAACAAAAGGCATGAATGTAAGGAAATATATGAAGGAAGGTTATTTCCAGATGGAATCTAATAATATGGCTAACATCTAAGAGTGTTATCAAAAGATTTATTTGTGACTTCAGAAAACAATATTTTGATAAATAAATTTTGAAAGAATTCCTGAGTTACGCCAATTTGTTTTTTTAAAATAGTGAGTCTATTGCACAGGTAGATAAAATGACTATTTAAAAAAAATTCACAATAATTATATACTCTCTTTTAGTGTTTCATGGTTACAGACAGCATCAGAAGTTTTGGACTATGTCTCTGGATAGAGTTATCTTGTGACTCATGTTTCTCACAATACTGCTATTAGGGCCCATTTGTATATTTATTCTATATGGTATCAGCACAGGGTCCTAGGAAGGCAGGAAAACCCATGAGAATAGTAGAGTTCTATGATGAATCCTTATTCAAAGATTATCTCCTGACACCAAACAACTGGAGACTCCAATATTTACTTGAGAATAAGTGGGAGTCGAACACAGAAAAAAATTTCATTCACAGCCTGACTATGCATAGGATGGTAGTGCCTTGTATATAGTAGGTGAACCAAGAATTTTCTGTAAATATGGATGGTGTATAGATTGATTTTTTTGACAATTTGGGTTAAATGCTCATACCAGAGTAAGTGACACTTTGACACAGAGTATCTTTCTTCTAACAGATATTACAGTTTTATCCTTGGAGTGTCTAATGTATTTTCATCACTATCTCAAATCATAGTTCCCATTGTTGTTGGATTTTTCATTGGTCAGGTAAGATATTTGCTCTCTAAAAATATTAGACTTCTACCCAGGCCAAACATATTTAAAAGAGAAACAAAGTACAAAAGAACAATAATGGTCCAAAATGCATCAGATTGATTTCAGCTATTACCATGATAAAGAAAAGAGTCTAGAAATTGTTAAGTTTGTTTCAATACTTGAGTAAAAAGAAGTTTTCTATCAAGGAAATGAAATTGTTGGTGCAACTACTGCCAGAGCCTGATGAAAGGGACAGTGCTATTGGGCCTTATGGAAGAGTCTAGATAGATTTCACCTTCACTCAGACCTGTTTGACTGTGCTTTTTCCAGGGCTTATCTATCCCAACCAGATGGCATTAATGATACCAAAGACAAAAGAAGGAATAAGCAAAGAGAGAACAAGAACTTTAGTGCTCATAGAAATACTACTTATAAAACTTTCATTCATACCAAATGAACTTCCTGAAAATTATCTAAAATAATACATCATTGCATAAAGAAAACTGCATACAATATCATTTTTGAAAGTATCCTCATACTGTATCTTAATTGTGTTCCATCATACAATGAAAATGACTTTTGTCAAAACACAGTGGGTTTCATATGTTTTTATAGATTTAGTTAATTGTGAGCTAAGGTGATTTGGATTTTTTTAGACTGATATTACTCTGATTTTTGTGCCTATAGGATTCACTAAATGGGTGGAAGACTATCTTCTTTCTATCTGCTATCATCATACTAATAGCAATCATCATTTTCCTAATCTTTGGCCGTGTAGAAATCCAGGACTGGGCTAAAGAAAGAAGAGACGTAACAACCCACTTCTGAGGTTCTGAAAGTAAGAAGTACAATTCAGTTCTATGAAAATATATATTTAAGAATATGATGTCCAACTCAGTGAAATAGAGGACTTTCAAGCATTCTTGATAAAAAAAAAACAGAGCTGAAGAGAAAATTTGACTTTCAAATACAACAAGCAAGAGAAGCATAAGAAGGTAAACAGGGAAAAGAAATCATAAGGAACTTATCAAAGTTGAACTATTTACATTCCTACATAGAAAAATGATCATTGTAACTCATGAGACTTTTCTCAGTATGAGGATAGTTGAAGGGAATATGTGTGTGCAGGTATATGTATATGTATATATATATATGTGTGTGTGTGTGTGTATGTATGTATGTATGTATAGGAGGGTATACATGTTTATGTTTATATTTGAGTGTGTGTATAGGTGTGGACAAGTATACATTGACAGAGGACACAGGACGAGTTGAATATGAAGGGATAATATCTAAAAAATAAAATTAAGAAGTGAGAGAGGAATATATTGGGAGAAGGAGAAAGGGAGAGAAAGAATAGGGTAAATTATCTCATAAATTATCTCAGAGGCAAGCGAAAAATGTTACAATGGAGGGGAAGAGCAGGAAGGTGAAAGGGAATGGGTCAATCTTACTCTCATTGAATTTGGCTTAAGGAGGGAAAAAACATACACATTCAATTGGGTATCTTGTCATACAGGAAAGTAGAGGGGAAAGGGAATAAGAGACAGGAAGATAGAAGGGAGGGCAGATTGTGGGATGGGGAGGGTTGTTAGAAGCAAACACTTCTGAAAAGGGACAGAGTGAAAGAAGAAAATAGTGGGGGGGTAGGATGGAGGGAAATATAGCTAATCTTTCACAATATAACTACTGTGGAAATATTTTGTGTAATTACACATGTGCAACCTATATTGAATTGCTCATCTTCTCAGTGGGGGTGTGTGAGGAGGGAAGAAGGGAAAGAATCTGGAAATCAAAGTTTTAAAAACAAATGTTTAAAAAAAATGTCTTTTGCATACAACTGGGAACTAAGATATACAGGCACTGGGTTTTAGAAATACATCTTGCCCTACTAGAAAGTTGGGAGGGGGGATGAGGGAGGATATAAGAGAGAACAGATTGGGGGAAGGGGCATTCAATAGGATTGCTATCTTGGTGGGAGCATAGCTGAGAGACAGGGAGAAAATTTGTAGCTCAAAATCTTGTGGAAATGAATGTTGAAAACTAAAAATAGATGAATAAATAAATTTTAAAAAAGAATATGATGTCCATTTATTGTAATTTTCTTTTTTTAATTACTTGATGTTGTACTCACTCAATCACTTATGTCTCCAATTCTGGTTCTCAGAAATGCTAATCACATAAGCTAAGAATGCCTTTAAAATATTTCAAAGGTATTCTATTGCATCCTCTTATTGTAATTTTATTATTGTGAAAGTCTGATGTCCCTATTCCATGGAATAGAGTTTCTAGAATGTTTTAAATTAATCTAGAAAGGAAAGAAAATCACAGCAATTAGCAGAATAGTGCTGTTGATATTTCAAGCATACTTAGGTGTTTATTCTCTGTAGTAGTGAAGAATCCTTCCCGTACATAGCTTCCCACCCTGTTCCACTCAACAAGATGCTATCATAAATATTCCAAA
>JAQQSV010001750.1:0-24294 GCA_028646515.1 Pseudochirops corinnae
ATACAACCAGACTATTGTACAATGTGAAAGTATTTGCAGATCCTATACATGATTGCATGACACCATGGTGGGGGGGAGGGGAGGGAAGGAAGGGGAGAAAATCTGAAACTCAAGGGATTGTGGAACTGAATCTTGTAAACTAAAATAAATTTTAAAAAATTAATTAATTAATTAATTTAAAAAAAAAAAGAAAAGAAAATGAATTTTCTGCTGTTCCAGGATTTGCACAGGCTCCTAGGTGAGCACTTCCCTATGGCCATGGGGTCCTCAGCCAGATAAAGATGTAATGGATTTAATATTTATAGAGAAACCACAATGTGCTAGAGGGCTATGAAAATTTTTTTAAGGATATAATCCTTATTCTCTTGAGACTGATAGTTTAAGATTCTAAGACAGACATTTTCTTTCTTTCTATTCTTTTAATAAGAAGAACTTTTTGGGGAACTGGGCCAATTTTCCACCTATCTTACAGAATCACAGATTTAGAGCTAGAAGGGAACTTTGAGACCATCAAGTCCAGTTCTCTCATTTTATAGATAGGGACTAAGGCACAGAAAGGTGAAGGGACCTTCTCGTGTAAAACTATTACTGAGTGTTTGAGTTAATCTTGCTGACTCTTGAGTTTGGGGCTTTATCTACCATGTAATTCAAAGGTTCTAGAACAGAAGGGACTTTGGAGATGATTTCTTTCAACCTCCCCAAGTTTATAGGTAGCCCCATCAAAAGGTGAAGCAATTTGCCCAACACCCTACAGGTCCTCTGACTCTCCATCCCACTGCCCTGAAATGGGAGGCCAATTCATCAGAGGAGTGCAGGCCTAATCTGTGGTATGGGGCCATCGTGTGGCACTGTTAGTGACATTCTATCATGGCATATTCAGATACAGAGATGTAGACATGGAAATAGAGACGGAGAATGTATGTGTGTGTGTCTCTAGCTAGTTACCTTTGGGTAAGTAGCTTCACCTGCAGAGGCCTAGGCTTCCTCGTTGGTAAGGTCTCTTCTGGTTCTAGAAACTTCAAGGACCAGGGTCACCTTCATGCTGCCAGTGGAGGAAGACTTTGCCAGAGGCCAAAAAACTCGGACATATTTACACTATACACAGAACAAAGTGCTAAAACTATTTAGGGAGTTTCACAAACAAACAGCAGTAACTTTATACATCAAAACACAGCAAAAGCTATCAGCAAGGAAAAGGCAAATGGCCTGCAGTTTTATGACCTTTCCCCTCACATACTAGAGACCATAGAAAAGGACTATCAACTGACAGTCACTGACTAAAACAAGGGGCAACGGATGTCCCTCGTAAGAACATATAACTCCATTTCTTTTTTTTTGTTGTTTTTGCTTTTTTTTTTTGTGGAGGGGGGAGGACAGGGCAATTGGGGTTAAGTGACTTGCCCAAGGTCACACAGTTAGTACGTGTTAAGTGTCTGAGGCCAGATTTGAACTCAGGTCCTCCTGACTCCAGGGCCAGTGCTCTACTCACTGTGCCACCTAGCCACCCCATATAACTTCATTTCTAAAATTTATTTGAACCAGCAGCTTAAAAAGAAACCAGAAACCCAAATAAGTCTGCTGATGTGTGGAAATAAGACCAAATCAAGAGAACCAATTATTTTGCAATACAGTAAACAATTGCATCACAGTAATATCATAGGACAATAGTTTAGAAATAACAAGGGACCCTGAGGTCATTTGAGGCAATCCCTTCATTTTATATTTGAGGAATATGGAAATGGTTAAGAGAGGTTAAATCAATTTTCCCAAGGTCACACAGGTACTATGTGGCAGGATTTAAACTGAAATCCTCACTCCATACCCATCAAGTTTCACCAAACAGTATCTTTTCTGTTTAAACAACCTTTTTTTTTTTGGAGGGGAGAAGGCAGGGCAAATGGGGTTAAGTGACTTGCCCAAGGTCACACAGCTAGTAAGTATTAAGTGAGGCTGGATTTGAACTCAGGTCCTCCTGACTCCAGGGTCAGTGCTCTATTCACTGCACCACCTAGCTGCCTGCTAAACAACTTTTTAATAGAATGAATCTAGTGTTCTTAATTTTCAAAGGAGAGTCAATACCATCCTTATTACTTGAAATGGTATGGGTAAGTACTCTTAAAGAAATCCTTAATACAAATTATTTAACATTAATATAATCAAGATTCACAAAATAAATAATTTCTTTTCCCACTGTTCTATGTTGTTTATCAAATGGGACAACTGGGGGGCAGAAGCAAAGATACTATTTACTTCAACATCCCTCTAGCTTTTAGGTATAAATTCCTATATACTTTATTTGACATAACAGATTGCTTATAAGAAATTTTACAGGTTCACAAAATTAGAATGCAAAGGCTCTAAAATTAGAGAACCTGGATTCAAATCATACCTCCCTCAAATACCACCTATAGCTGACACTAAACAAGTTATGACTTCCCAGGCCCTCTGTGAAGTTCCTTCTAGTACTTGATGTCGTTCACCCCCTCTTTCTATAATATTTCCAGGAAGTAATTACCTACCATGTGCCAGAAGACCTCCAGTAATGGGGAAACTAATACTTCCTCAAGCAATTTTTATGCATTCCCTTTTTAAGTAGCTCTAATGGTTAGGGATCTTAAATCAGCGTCTTTGGCACTGAAGCATTGCTCTTGAAGTTCTGCCTTCTAAAGCCAAGCAGGAAAAGACTAACCTCTCTTCCATATGATAGTCCTCAAACAGGAATGTACTATTGTAAATGTTTAACAATTGGCTCTCTGGGGGAAAAAATGTATGGATGACAAACTTTTAAGGTTAATCTGGATTAACATTTTCTCATTACACTCTTAAGTGTAAACAATAAATCAGGCACTGATCTGTAGTATTTGGTAATTTCCAAGCTGTAAATGCTCATTCTAGATAGAAACTTAACTATCAGTTCTTTGAAGCCAGCAAAAGCCTGCTTCATCACACTCCTTCCTTAAAAATACCTGAATATACTTGTCATGTTCACTTTCCCCACCCCTTCCACCAAGTCTTCTTCAAATTAAACACTCAGTTCCTTGAATCTGTCCTTCACACACCATTATCTACAATCCTTTCATTATCATGGAGGCCCTGCTTGTCTTTCCCAAAATGTGGGGTCCAGAAACAAAGATCTCCAGATGCTGCATGACCAGGACAAAGTCTGAGGAAATGATTGCCTCCTTGATTCTAGAGACAATGCATCTAACCATACAATCTATCGTGCATGGTAGGTCTTTTGGTCACCATGTTACCCTGTTGGTTCATACTGACCTTGTGATCTACTAAAGCCCTTATGTTTTTATCACAAGAACTACTGCACTTAAAGCTCTTTACATCTTGTCCCCTTACTACTTCCCCAAGCTTCTTACACTTTCCTCTCCCATAATCCTGCCATAATGGCCTACCTGCTTGTCTTGAAAGGATCCATTTCCTGTTTCTGAGTCTGATCTTATGGCTAGAACACTCTTCCTCCTCTTCACCTTCACCTCTTACAGTACCTGACTCCCTTCGAGGCTCAGCTCAAATGCCACTTTCTACATGCTGTCTCACTAGAGACAGTGGGTTTCTTGAAGGCAGGGACTATTTTTGCCTTTCTTTGGCTCCCCATCTTAGCACAACACCCAGCACAAAGTACTTATAAATGCTCATTGACTGAATGGTATCTTCCTCAGCCTGTATAGCTGGGTTGTTTCTTTTAAGCCAAGCTTTTACTCTCATTAAACTTTATCTCAGTAGATTCAGCAACAGGCACAACTTGTAAAGATCTTTTACTGTCATCTAGGTGTGTTTTGCTAAAGAGTAACTATAAATGCATTAGGGAACTTGATATTCAAAGGAATCCTGAGATTATTTTACAAAAGGAATAATCCTTTGGTAATAATCACCTTCATATTTATCAATGTTATTTTTGCCTTTCTTTGCATTTCCTGGAAAATAGCAAGTACTAAATAAATGCTTCTTGAATTAACTTGACATATCCTTCTACTTACCTGCCTTCAAAGAATTGAAAATGAGTATCATATGGGCAATGGAGATATGGCAACTGTGAATAAGCTGCAATATGAGGAACTATAAAGATGAAAAGGAGACAAAAACCCGATACCAAGGGATTGGATGATAGGAAGGATGACAGGCACACTCCACTGGCACCCCAACAATGTCCAGAAAAAACAAGGAAGACCTCTAACATGTTGGGCGAGTCCATTGTGTTGAACTTGGGTAGAACCTTGGACAAGTGTTGCACAGAATGGGCAGGCAGGCATGGATTGCTATCTGCATTGTGGGAGGGACCTTCTAAAAGGTATTCCTCCTCTAAAAAACCTATCGAACATGGAGCTGAATCTAGGTTCTTAAAATCTGAGTACAAGCTCTTCTAAATCTTACTAAACTGGAAAGGACCAGTCATGATCTGCATGTCTGTCATCCAAAGACTTTCTTAGCTAAGTTCGGAGACGCTTATCAGAAAAAAGTTAGCCATCAGGTGACAATTTATTTTGTTTTGGTCACAAAGACCAAGTTGTGGCAAAGTATAGTACAAATAGTACTGGAGAACTATTCCCCATTAGACAAATAGTCGAAGAACATGAAGAGGAAGTTCTCAAAAGAAGAAATCCATGCTAACAAGAACCATATGAAAAACAGGCTCAAATCATTAATAATTTTAAAAATTAAAATTAAAATAGCTCTGTGACTCCACCTCACATCCATGAGATTGGCAAAATTAACAAAGGAAAATGACAATCATTTGGAGGGGCCATGGGAAAGTTGGCATATCAACACACAGTTAGTGGAGCTGTTAATTAATTGGTCCAGTCATTTGGGAAAGCAATTTGGAATTAACCCCAAAAGCTGCCAAACTGTGCATACCTTTTTCATACTGCTATTAGGCCTATATCCCAAAGAGATCAAAGAAAGAGAAAAAGGATCTGTATGTGCAAAAATATTTATGGCAACTCTCCTTGTAGTGGCAAAGAATTAGAACTAAAGGAAGTGCCCACCAATTGGGGAATGGTTGGACAAATTATGGTATGTGAATGTAGTAAAATATTATTGCACTGTAAGAAATGGCAAAAGGGATTCTTTTAGACAAACCCAGCAAGGCTTGTGTGGACTGATGCAAAGTGAAATGAATAGAACCAGGAAAACAATTTATATGGTAACAGAAACATTGCAAAGAAAAACAACTTTGAAACATTTAAAAACTCCAATCAGTGCAATGACCAACCACAACTCCAAAGGACTAGCAATGAAACACAATATCTACCTCCTAATAGAAAGGCAATGATCTCAAGATGCTGAATGAGACATACATTTTCAGATACAGCCAACATGGGCATTTGTTTACTTAACTATTTATCTGATAAAAATGACTTTATTCTTTAATATGGAGAGTAGTTGGAGGGGCAGAAGTTGTGATGGAGGTCACCAACATTTTTTAAAAAAGGAAAAGGAAAGTAAGAAAAGAGGATCACCGAAGCATTTAAAAAATGCCTAGAAGACAAATGATGACCAACAGGAAATATGGACAAGCAGGGCAGCTTTGAAAATAACATACTGAATTTATTATATTTTTAAAAATAAAGGCTGTTCACAAAACAAATCTGCTGCTTCTTTTCCTGCATGCACGTGTGCACATATGTGCGTGCGCATGCACATGTGTGCGTGCGCATGCACATGTGCGCGTGCACGCACACACGCACACACGCACACACACACACACACACACACACACACAACAAAGTGCTGGATTTGGAGTTGAGGCCCTAGGGTCAAACCCTGGCTCTGCCAGCTGTGCTGTGTGATCTTGGACTTGTCACTTCATTAGTCTCTCGAGGGTTTCTTCACCCATAAAGTGAAGGGGTGAACTATTTGACAGTTAAAGTCCCTTCCGGTGGTAAATCTAAGGTGTCCAGAACACAAAGAGGCTGTGTTTTATTGTGGTTGAAGAAGTAATAACAACTTGTTTATACATGACTAAAATTTACAGATTCCTTTCTCTACAACTCTGTGAAGAAGGGGAACCAACTGAAATCTTCCTACACTGAAGCGTCCCAGCTCAGGACTACAAAAGGAATAAAATCCACTATTCCTCAAATGGTATTAAAAATGAGTATCTTATGGGCAATGAAGATATGGCAGCTGTGAATAAGCTGTAAATATGAGACACTATTCCTCATGTATTTAAGTCTTACTTCCCTAGTCCAACCTCTTCTGCCTGGTTTTTCAAGGCCTCTAGAACTACTGATCACCCGTACAAAGGTGAGGCAGATGTAGTTGTCTGTCTTTCTTCAAACAGGACCAGTGACATCACCGGTGATATCTTCACTTGTTCGTGAATTGGATTTAAGTGAGGGTATTTGGCAGACGAGTTTGGCTTTCTTCCATGCCTGATCAAGCTCCAAGCGCTCCACAGCACCTGCTTCAGCCACCTTCATGGCTGTTGGAACAAACTGTTCTCATTCACCCATTATGCTGGGGAAAGTCTTCACCTGCTAGGGGAAGACATCCCCCTGACTCAGCCACAGGTTTAAGGCCTCTCAGTTACCCTCAACCTGCTTACAGCCCATCTGCCGAGATGGTTTATCTATGTGTGGCCACTGAGCATGCTACAGCTTCTTGGAGCCACAGGTGAGAACTGGGTGAATCCGATGGACGCTAAAGGTGGATGAGCAGCCCTGAAAAGGACTTGGAAAGCCTTCACACCAGAGATGCTAGTTCTCCTGAATACCTCATACATTTCACTTCAGCAGCAAGGTGGCACAGTGCCCTGGGCTTGGAATCAGGAAGACTCAGTTTCATGAGTTCAAATCCAGTTTCAGACACTTCCTAGCTGTGTGACCCTGGGCCAGTCACTTAACTCTGCCTCAGCTCCTCGTCTCTAAAATAAACTAGAGAAGGAAATGGCAAATCACTCCAGAAAACCTCAAAATTACACTCTGACTATGGTCTCCTAATTTCTGTCCAGGGCTATTGCTGCCACACTATGCATGTTACTCTACCTATTCAGCCTTAATACAGAAACTTCCTTCCATGCCAGCAGTTCCATTCACGAGCCTATCTTATTTCCTCCAAACATGCCAAGCAAGCTCTTCCCTATATTAAATGCTTTCCTTCCACCCAAAGGCTTAATACATCCTACTGACCCTTCAAAGCCAAGTTTATGTTCTAATACATGTATGAAACTTTCTCTACACCAGCACTTACTATGTTCTCTCTTTAATTTTTTAAAACACTAGACACAGCATGTTGTAGTCAAAAGAAGCCAGGAAAACCCAAGGTCAGGTTCTATCTCTGTAACTCATGAGCTGAAAGGCAGCACAATCCAGAGGATGTAGAGTCAGGATGCTCTGGTTCCAAACTTGTCTGCCACCTCACTTCTTCACTGTGTGACTCCCGCAAAGTCACTCAGCCCCTCTGTGCTTTGGGGCCTTCTCTGCAGGAGGTGGTTGGATGCACAGTTTCTAAGGGCCTTTCTAGTTCTACATATGACCAGGAGCAAGTCCCCTACAGCTTTCAGTGCCCCAAGCAACTCTCTAAGGCTACACATTGCAGGAGTTGCTGATCTGCATGAAGTCCCAGGTTCAGACTCCAAAAATATCCAGAACAGAAACAAACAAAACCCTTGTGTTTATAATCAGAAACATACAGCTTTGCCTAGCCCCGAATTGTTTTTGAATTGTTCCAAATAGATCAGTTCTGTCCCCCTAGGCTGACTTCAAGCTCCTAGAACACAAGAACCACACTTGATCAGTCAATTAACAAGCATTTACTGAGGGCCCATGATCTGTGCCAAGCACTCCGCCACACGCTAAGGATACAAGCATAAAGAATAAAACAACCTCTACCTTGGAGGAACTTGTGTTCTAAGTAGATACAAAATAAAGAAAGCAGAAATTAACTATAAAGTAGTTCAATATATAAGGTATTTATTGAGGGAGGGCATTAGGCGTGGGGGGCTGAAGAAAGTTTCATGTAGATTCTACATTGTAGAAGATGGCACATACCTAAGCTGCATTTTGAAGGAAGAGAGGGATCGTATGCATACGAGAACTAGCAGAGAACTGGGCACATAATGAGCGTTCAGTAAAAATACTTGTTAACCACTAGCTCAAGGTGAGACTGCAAGGTCAAGAACAGGTGTCTGTCTCCATTTACCCTCAGCATAAAGCTATAGCGCCTAATAACAATGAGATGGCTTTTTTCATGCAAAAATCTAATTCTGATTCATAATACATAAGCTCTAGTCAGCATCATCCATTTATATTCTTGCCTCATCACCTTTGTAAATAATAATGTACATTCTCAAAACAGTTTACCAGAATTAAGAATAGAACTTTGTGGCTGTGAAGCTAACTGGACCCTCATAGGGTCCTACAACTTTACCTTAATTATTTATTCATTCAAATATTTATTGAGCATCTATTGTACATCTATTGTATACAAGAAATCGCACTGGGCCCAAAAGATAAATAAGGCATAGACCCTCCCTCAAGAAGTTTATAATCTAGGAGAAATAAGGCATATGTAAAAAGAACTATAATACAAGGCAGAATGACACGACTCAAAAGAAAAAGACAAGGAGGAGATATTAGAGAAGTTGTCACAGAGGAGACAGCATTTGAATTGGGCCTTGAAATCTTAACAAAAAGGCACATTCCAAAGGGAACACACTCAGAGGCCTGAAAGGACTGAGTTGGTCTGAGGGTACTGCCATAGCATAGGATATATGCAGGACTGTATGTTGGAGCTAAATGGTGGGCCTTGAATGCCAAGCCAATGAGTTTGGATTTTATCCTGTAGATAGCAAGGAGCTATCTAATATAAATTTTGAACAGAGAAGTTATATGATCAAAGTTACACATTAGGAATTTTAATCTGACAAAACAGAATGGAGAAAAATTGGAAGCAAGATCAGTAAGGAAGCTATTATAATAGCTGGTGAGAGGCAGGCCTAATAGCAGTGGGAATTTACAACAAATAATAAAAAGAGTAACAGATATTTCTAGATCACTTGTAATATATACATTTATATGCTAAAAAAGTAATTAAATACATGATGTCATTTTAATCTCACAACGACTCTGTGAGCTAAGGTACTATAGATATTTTCATCACCGTTTTGCAGATGATGAAATATATTGGAAGAAGTGAAGTGGATTACCCAGTCACCCAGCAAGGAAATTCCAGAAGCAGCATTAGAACGAAGGTCTGTTCTGATTTAAAGGAGAAGATTTTCTACTACACTGTCTTATTAAGGTCAAATGAACCAGACTAATGTCTAATTCTGAGATGGTATAAGGGACCAGGAGTTCTGAGCTCTTAGTACTGTTGGGTTTGGTGTGATGATGGCAACTAGAAGAAAAAGAGGAAAAATAAAAACAGGAAATAATTTCTTTCTGTTTTAGAAGAAAAAAAGTTATTACAACTCTGCCTCTTTCCCCTTCAACAACATCCCCATTCCAACCTCTTTTGAAAGATTTCTCTAACACAGCAGGGGTCTGGGAAACATCCACAAGTCAGCTCCAACTTTCCTTCCCCATTAGATATTCTTACACATTAATATTAAGAAGGAAACTAAAAATTAAGCAAGAAACCAGATGAAAGGCAAACCTTCTCCAGTTAAACTGAGTCAGTTTTCCTTTCTCCTAAGGAAATGGCTGTTGATGACACAATGAGTTAAATTACAATAACACATGCCAGGGAAATGATGTCAGTGAGGGCGTGGCTAGACCCTTTACAAGTTTGAAATTCCTTTAGTCCTGAACATTTCCTCTTTCAGTCTCACCTATTCTTAAACCAGCAAAGAACAGCTCCTTTAAACACTTGGGAAGAAATAGCTTTTATATCCTGGAACCCTGGTCTGCTTACCTCAGCCATTCTTTTTGAAGAAGCCATGGATAATTTGAAGGCCATTAAAGCGGACCTGGGAAAACGCACCACATTAAATTATTTTGCTAAGTCCCACTTGGAAAAAACCTATATCTTTTTTTCCTTTGGTCAGGGGTTAATTTAATTCCAAAGAAAGAAAGGCTCAATATGAAATATAAAGAGGACTTTTTCCCTCCACCCTCCCACAAAAATAAGCTGTCAGAAAAATGAAGGGACCGTATTCATTTCATTCTCGCATTTAGTATGTTTTAAACATTTGATAAGTATTAAACACCATCCAAAAAAGAGACCAGAACAACAAGGTGGTTAAATGCTTATAAGTATGCACATTTCTCTATATAAACTTTCTGGTATTTCAAACGCAAACATTTCCCTAATTTACACAAATTTGCCTTCCTTTGTATCACTGGGACTTAGTAGAGTGCCCAACCCATAGAAAGTGCTTAATAAATACTTGTTGACTTGACCTTTAATTTTAAATAATACAAAAACATCTTTCCAAATACAAGTTTTCCACAAATTCCACTAAGGTATAAAATAGCCTTCCAAGAAGAGGACAGTAGAATTTTTTTTAAATTTCCACGAATTAAAGATGACTCATACAGACAGTAAATTATTTTGTAAAAATCCTGCTTATTTAAGGAAAGCAGATGATACTTAACAACCCTTTTGCAAGGGGTTGGAATTTGAAGTTTGTTTTTTTGTTTTAATATTTTAAACATCTTGGAAGGGCCACAGGACCTGTGTAACATGTGGTACTTGAGAGTCAGTGAGCTTTTACTGGAACTGACATGTGGGTTACTGACACCATTAAAACTCTGGGTATAAAAATGCACAGATAAAATGAAACAAATGTACTCCAGAACATTCACACACTTCCCAACACAGACTTGAGTACATTAACCCCCACACATCTATTAATCTCTGCATAAATACAGAAACAGAGTAATGTACATGTATCATTTAAGTATAAATGTACTTAAAGTCACAGACCTATACACATAAGTAAATGTTCACATACACCGACAAAGTGACCCGTGTGCACAGTAGGTGCACATATTCTTAGATGTCGTCATGATGACGACACAGAAGAACCTAAGAGTTTTTGACTACTTTTAAAAGTGACTGTATTTCCATTCTATGGTTACATTTCCTTTCCATTCTCAACTTTTCTGGTCAGCATATTTCTTGATATACTTGAATACTCAGGCTCTTGAAATTATAGGGATGCATTTCAGGGTTTAAATCTGGTCTCCTAGGCTACCTCCTAGGCCAACTTGGAGCACCAAGAAAGGCACATAGCTGCATACTTCTGAGAAAGGCTAGACAAGGGCAAGGAAATAATTTTAGGTGGATTCAAACACAAGAGGCCCCAAAGATGAGCATCAACTAATTTTAAAAATCAATTACAATAGTGGTTTTGGAGTAACCTGAAACTTGGATAAACCACAAAGAATACTGTCAATGCGCTTTTATGAACTGAATAAGAAAGGATGGATGTAATCCCTGCCCTTTTTGTCAAGACAATCTTCAATAAATCAACAAAAATTTCCTAACATAACTGCACAATGATGTTTCCTCTCAAGAAGGTAACTAGGGAATGGTACATCAACTAACCCTAATGTCTACTCAGCAATTCATTCTAGTCTGGAAACCAAGTAACCAGGGACAAATACCCCACCTACAATGGACCAATCTTGAATGTCAAACCTATAAAAAGAACCCTTAACTTTCAAAATTTACTTTCGTCTTATTTCACCCATCTCTAATTCTCTGTAGGGAATCTCTTTATAGGCCTGGGAGAGATTCAAGGCACAAATAGCCCTACTCTCTACTGGGGGAGCAGAAGGCATCCTAGCACATCTCTCTTTGGAGGGCAGTTTCAAAGCCCTGACCCAGAATATATATTGTGTTCCTATAGCAGTATAGAGTCCCTTCTGGACAAATGATGTGCCCTGTAGTATTAAGAAACTGCATATAAGGACATCCGCTTGGCATGTGGGCATGCGCATGCACCCCTCCTCTGATTGCCCATGTGCCCAGGCACAGTACCACTGACAGCACAAAGTTAACCACCAGGTTGCCAGGGATCCCTGCTGAGCCTGGCTATCTGCTGAGCTCACTGCCCAGGCTTCTGGGACCCAGAGAAGCTAGAAAAGCTCCTTGCTTTAACTGGAGATGGGTCATCACTCCAAACCTTCCTTACAGTATAAAGTAGTTAAGTCTGAAAGAAAATGTTGAGCTAACACTAGAACTGTCCTAATTTTACTGAATATTTTCAGTCATTCAACAAATTGGTGGCTAGGATAAGAAAGCCTGGGGGATGGGGGAGATGGAATAAGGGGGGAGAACGAGAGGAGGCAGGGAAAAAATGGTTAAGCAAAAGGAGAGGATAACCTTCCCAGTCAGTGGGCGACAGGGCCTGGGATGACAGATCATCTCAATAGCGTGCTGGCACATCAGGAAGTCAAAGTTACTTCATTCCACAAAGACACAAACTTGCAAGCCTGATTTCTGATTTCAATTTCTCTGCCTCTCTCTGACCTTACTTACATACAGGGACGGAATATCCCTAGAAATCTTAAACCAGATGACAAGAGGAGACAGTACGCAAGGAAAGGAGCAAACAGAAATCTCTTTCCCTTTTCAGAGCAAAACGCTAAAGCCAAGGACATTGCCAGATCCCAAAAAAGGAAGTGGCTTGGTTCTGGGGGGAAAAAAAAGCTTTTCCCTACCTTCTTGTTGCTTTTGTTATAGCCAAAAGTCGTAATCCCAGGCCTGGAAGGCACAGATAGCAGCATTTTGTCTTTAATGTTAGAAAGCAGGAAGGGAGAGAAAAAGGGAGGGAGGGAGAGAGAGAGGGAGGGAGAGAGAGGAAGAGAGAGAGGAAGAGAGGGAGAGAGAGAAGAGGGGAGGGAGGAGGGGGAGGGGGAAGAGAGAGAGAAGGATGGGAGAGAGAGGAGGAGGAAAGGAAGGGGAGGAGAGAGGAGGGAGAGAAGAGAGAACAGAGGGGGAGAAGAGAGAGAAAGAGAGAGAAAGAGAAAGAGAGAGAGGAGAGAGAAGGAGGAGGAGGAGGAAGGGGGGGGAGGAAAAAGGGGGGATGGTAGAGCTAGGGCAGCTGGTTTACGTCACCAAGGGAAGTAAACCCAGAGCCTGGCTGGGATACTTCCACTGGGTCCTAATGCCCAGAATTTTTTCTGAAGGAAAAACAGAGGGGGAAGAAGTAATTCTAGAAAAAAGGGGTTATACTAATCTCTTCTATACCTACACCCCACTATTTCAATGTCCTTTTCCTTTTAAGACCTTCTTCAGGGACCAAGTTCTTCTTCTGAAATGGAAAAGACAGAATGAGTACATTATGTTCAAAGCACTCAGCTACAAGGAAGGGTTTCACTAGAGTTGCTTCTTGACTTTATAGGTGACAACTGGGACACAACTCTGGGGAACAGTCTGCCAACAGCTATCTTGAGAAAAGCGAAGTGGCTGAGGGCTTCTCCTATGCCTTATGTTCAAAGTGACCCCAATAGCTCACTAACTCTTCTGTAAGAAAACAGAAATTGAGAGCAGGTAAAGAAAGGGCAGACATACAGAGAGAGTGGCCAGGATCCAAACGTGAAAAAGCCTTCCTCTCCCACTTAATAACTAAAAATCCTCAGGCAGATGTATTTTCCTGATGTATAACTTAGCTATACTAATGCCCACCATTGCCACTTCATGTTCAGCTATGTTTCTATCAGGAATTTCCATATCAGGCTAGATTCTATCACAAAAACTTGGTGTCACTAACACTCTTCTCTGATACTTCCCCAGACCAAAGTTTTAAAATTGTAGTTGAAATAGGAATAAATATCTCACCAAGTAAATACTCACCAAAGTTGAAGGCAAAATTGACTTTCATAAGTTTGAGGTATCTCCTCCAAGAGGTCAGCAGAACTGTAAAGAAAAGCCACTGTTTTCCAATCACGTAGTACAGAGTAAGAAAACCCCCGTTAAGGTCAGCAGAATATGACCTCTGTGAGTCAAGGACCCAGGAAGGTTAAGGCAGCACTCACCTCTGACAGCTCCCAAACCTCACAGGAATGTCCTTGTACAGAAGTAACTGATAAGAGAAAATGGCAGTTTGACTTGTAAACTAGATAGGGGAAGCGCCAGAATTATAGATTAATGCCCAGTACCCTCCTACTTGGGCCAACTGGACAGGGGCCACTTCAAATGCTTTCATAAGGCCACCCTGCAGCCCCTGTCACTGCTCTCTCAGGGCATACCCTAACCTGATCCCTGGCTTTTCTTTCCTGGGGAGATGACCAAGCCCAAACTGCACAGGTTACATAGCTGCCTGCCTTTAGACTAAGTCCACATTCTAGTTTTCTTCTTACCTCTTTGTCATGATTGTGGGATAGACAGCACTAGTGAACGGAAGAAAATATCCACATATACCCCACCCCCAATCTCCAGCTTTCAGCTTGAAATGAACAGGAAGTGTCTGCTCAGTTCAGGGGACACAGGAAGGGTGGGAGCAGGCTCACTGTGGGAATATCAGCTAGGATTGGAACCATAGCAGCAATAAAGAAAGGAAAGAAACATCTCTTAGACTTACTGCACAAAGAAAACAAGCTCAATCTTTCCTCCTTTACATCAATAAAAAGCATTTAGTAAGAGCTAGGAGCAAGAGATACAACTATATGAAGACCCATTCCCCAATCCTCCTAGAGACAGTTATGGTCACAGGAAACTGGTCAGAAGAGTTTATTTTATCTTCTCAACAAGAGTTTGCAGAGCTCTACCTCCTTAGGAAGATGCCCCTTTCCTAACAAAGATACATTCCCTACCCCAGCCCAATCTCAGTAAAGTGATTCATCAATTTGATGAGACTCTTCTAATCAACTCCCATTATACTTATATACCAGTCCAATTATTTTCTGGATTCATTACTCAATCATGAAATATTATACATGCTTTCTCAGAAACATCACCATTCACCCCAACCTTTTCAGGCTCCAAAGTTTTTCTCAACTCTGAAAACTCTGGTGTCTTTAGTGCTATGGCCCTTAACAATATGAAGCAGAAACTCCACCACTGAAACACCTGTTACCACAGAGCAAGCACTCTCTCTAATTTAATTTTAACTTCATGTACTAGAAATTGCTCTGTTCAACTGTACTTTAGGTCCTACGGGTTTCTCAGGATTTATGTATGGTTGTATACCATTTTCTGTCCAGACCTAGAAGCCCTAAATACAGTTTCCATCTAAATATGTTGTGCTTGTGGCTAAGGAGGGGGGGAGGGGAGAAGGGAAGGGGAAGCAGAAGGAAGGGAAAGGAGGCAGAGAGTGTTAGGGTGAGCAAAATAAGAATCCACTCTAAAAAAGAAAGTCTCCAGGTTAGTATTACAACATTAAAAAAATGAAGAGTCCTATTCCAAGCCATTACCACCATTACTCACTAGAAAATGCCTTTTAAAAAATCAAGGCAGGGCTGCTAGGTGGCACAGTGAATATAGTACCAGCCCTGGAGTCAGGAGGACCTGAGTTTAAATTCAGTCTCTGACACTTAATGCTTACTAGCCCTGTGACCTTGGGCAAGTCACTTAACCCCAATTGCCCTGCCATCCCCCCTCCAAAAAGCTAAAAAAAAAAAAAAAAAGGCAAACTGAAAAACAGACATACTCCAGTTGAAAAAAGCAAATACATTTTTTTTTGTGTGGGCCTAACTCTGTGCCCCTGAGAATGAGTAGGATTGAACTAACAAGATCTATTTTCTATCTGCATTTTATAACCCAGATCTGCTGCTTTAGAAGTGAAAGTTTCCAAAGACTATAACCTAAGCACAACCCAAAGTCTCACTGCAGGAAAATCCTGACTATTCTACAAAAGTGGGAGACATAATCCATCTTGCACAGTGCTGCCAAAACAATCTTTTTAAATCATAGGTCGAACAATGTCATTCACCTGTGCAAGAACCTCTGGGGCTGAGGGTGGAGGGTGGGGTGGGGGGTGGGGTATCCCCATAGCATTTAGGATAAAACTCCCAACTCCTCACTTTAGCATGATCTGGCTCCAGAGTAGCCCTCCAAACTGTTTTCAGGTTACTCTTCCTTCATGAACTTCAGGCCAAACTGCTCTACTCAGCCTTCTCTTTCTTCTGTATTTCTACACATGCTGTCCCCTACTTCTCTTGGAATCCTTAAGCTCTTTCAAGATTGTATTCAGGGAACAAACTGTATAGGAAACTCTTTCTGATCTCCTAAATTGCTGTTGTTTTTCAGTTGTTTCAGTCATGTCCTCTCTTTGTGACTTCATTTGTGGTTTTCTTGGCAATGACACTGGAGGGGTTGCCATTTCCTTCTCCAGTTCGTTTCACAGATGAAGAAACTGAAGTAAAGAAGGTTAAGTAACTTACCCAGGGCCACACATCTAGTAAATGACTGAGACCAGAGTTGAATGATGAAGACGAATCTTCCTGATTCCAAGCTCAGTGTGTTATCCACTTTGTCACTTAGCAGCTCATCCTAAATTGTCAGTATTCTCTTACTCTCTCTCCCTTCTCAAAGCATCTTGCATTTAATCTGCTGTGTAGACATTACATCTTCTCTTCCCCAGCTCCTCTCCCGGAAGAATGCAAACTCCTTGAAAGTAAGAACTGTTTTTCTTTTTGTTATCCCTGGACCTAACTTTGTACCATATACCTCCCACCCCAGATCTGTATGGGACTTTTTGGTGATTGGTGACATCTCCTGATGTGAGAACTCCTTCTACAACTACAAAAGGATATAGATTAGCTACCCCTCCATAACTCATAGTTTCAGAGAATCGCCTGGGGCACTAAAAGATTAACTGTCTTGCCCATGGTTGCATAGTACCTGTGGGACTCAGGATTTGAGTCTTCTCAAGTCTTCCTGAATCCTCTCTCATTAGCCAGCTACCACAGCAGGACTTTAATAACGCTTGCCAAATTCAACTGAATACAGAAATCCAGGGATCACATGAGCCTAGTTACTCTACTTCTACCTCATAATCAACAATGTTGATTATTTGGGAATACTTTACATAACTTTCAGCTTTCTGGAATTAGGAAGAAAATCTCTTATCACTAGCAGAGGAAACAGGATTGATATAGAATACAAGAGTCCTGAATTTCAAATCTAATTCTCATGATTCTTTAGAGGGCTATAATGTCCATCTACCCAGGAAAAAAAACCTTCTCTCCTATATCCTCCAAATTGCCTCTGAGCTTTATATGTAAGGGACTTTTTGGTTACTTTCTGATTTATAGCTGCCCCAACAATGTCGGATAGAAAGAAAATGAAGGAACATGCATAAAATACACTAGCTTTGCAGTCTATACCCATCAAATAAGTCTGAGGTCCCAAAGTACAAGGGAGCTAGATATTTGAACTGCCTAGCCAAAAATGAATTATGTCAAAGTACCAGTCATATCCTTGAATTAATTTTTTAAAAAACAAAACATGTGAAATTATATGGTTTGATTGAAAAATCAATCTAGGGAACAATCCCATTTCTTATACATGTATACCTTAACCACCCTTCTGCCTTGACTACCACATGCCCGTATGTCCTAAAACTTGACCAGTTTCCCTCCCTCATGGCTCACAGGCATAAGGGTTATCAGTGATTATAAAGGAATTTTTTAAAAAATGGGATGAGAGGCATATGTCCTGGGAAAAAGAAGAGTTTGTCTCAGATAAAATGAGGAGATGTAGAATTTCCCAAGGAGAGAAATATTCTAAGGAGAGAGACTCTGGATGAAACAGGTTTCCAAAATTTAGATGAATGTGTTGGGGGCTAGGTAAAAACTTTTCTTCTGTGAAATGATTTCTGCCCCCACCAATGGCCCCTAGGTTTTCCATCTGGGCTGAGAAATCAGCCCGTATTACCTGCAGATGTGCTGGACTCTAGCCAGCCATTCAACAGGGGCCAGACTGATGTGGAACATGTGTCTGGGAGCAGTCAAATACAGCCAGTTTGCATTGGCCCACTGACAGCATTAGTGAGGCAATTCAGATAGAGCTATAGCTCATGGACCTGAGGAAGGGTGCTGACCGTACCGGGAAGTCAAACACATACAGGAAATATGATGATGGCTTTTTATGACATTCTATAAAGATTATCTTTCTTACTGTTGATTGGCTTATAGACCAAAAAAGTTGAGGGGAGTCCAAAACACAGGATTCAAATAAAATTATTTTGACTTTGGAGAAAAGCACAGAGAAATTTACATATCAACCTCAGGCAATTAAAATTTTTAAATGTTGTATTCTAAAATAAAACAAAGCTCTGTCCTGCCCTCTTCTGGGCACCAAAATAATGGCCAAAAGAATCTAAACAAAATAAAGTACAGAAATTGGAGGAGTCAGAGGATTTGGTCAGCACTTATAAAACACCTACTATAGGCCAAGTACTGTGGTAGACCTAAGGATACAAACACGAAGAGGAAAACAATCCTTACTTTCAAAGAGCGTGCCTTCTGTGACTTTTATATAGCTATACCTCCGATGGGGTCTGGTATAAAATAATACTGTACACCCACCCACACTGTTGATATGCTTTCTAATTCCTTAAAACCAGAGACTTCTGACACAAATGACCAAACAAACTCCTATACAAAACTCCAGGCCAGGATTTCTCTGTATCAGGCAAAGGCAGAGAATGTCTGTCTACTAAAGCAAATCTATCATGGATGCAGGAAGCTTCTCCAAGACTCATTCCAGAATTTGGTATTAAGTGGAAGAGAAGGCCCACACCCTATGCATAACTGGAATGTACCCTAGTGATTGCCATGTTATTCTTGGCCATATCCTAAATCCATAGTATTTTGAGTCACTATTTCTGTTTAGCCACAGTTATTAGAATTATCTACATAGCTCCAATGAGATCCCCAAACTGAGTTTAGTTAGGGTATCAAGGTTTTGAAGAAATAGGACACTGAGGAAGGGCAAGATACTTATCTGCTTCTTTTTCTTCAAAGAATCACATCATGATTATACTTTAACTGCCAATATATCCTACACACATTTCCTCTAGACTTCTGTCAAGACTGAAGAGGATGAAGGACAAGAGTAAAACTATTCTGTAATTCTAAGGAGGCAGGTCCACCTATTTATTCCAAAGATGATTCTTCCAATAGGATTCACTATTCTGATTAGCTTCAAATTCCGTATTAGGTAACTGGACTGGACAAAATATATAGAGCAAGGGGAAGGATCATGTCTAGAAACCGTAGTTGAAAAGAATATCAACTGGTATCTTAGAGGAAGTATAATATGTTCTAGACTTAAGATCAGAAGAAAATTTAAGTCCCAGTTCTGTCAATGACTTGATCAGGGTCACACAGCTCATAACTAAACCTCTACGAACCTCAGTTTCCTCAACTATAAGATGGAAATAATAGAAAGAAGAGCTAACATTTATAGAATGCTTTAAAGTCTGCAGAGCATTTTACAGATATCATTACTGTCTTGTTTGATTTTCACAACATCCCAGTGAGGTAAATGCTGTCATTATCCATCTTTTACAAATAAGAACATCCAGTGACTTGCCTGGCTGAGGCAAGATCAGAACTCAGCTCTTCCTGACTCCAAGTCCACTGCTCTATTTACTCTGCATTGCTGCTTCTCTCAATAATAATACTTCTGTACATATCAAATAAGAAAACCTACATAAAACATTTTCTGATTATAATATACAATCACAAGGCTAGGGACTGGACTTGCAACTTTACCAATACGGAGAAGCCCCAGGTGAGGAAGCTCTCTACCAACGCAGGTCAGTACTTTCTCTGCCATTTAGAGTCAGAGAAAGTTGCCTAGAACATGGAGAGGTTAACATCTTCTTGTTCACCGTCAAAGACCCAGTCAGTGTGTATTGGGTGTGCTGGACTCGAATCCAGGTCTTCTTGTCTTTGAGGCTTTCTAAGCCACACCTTAGCTTCTCAAAACAACCATACTTTTACACAATAGTATTCAATATTCTAGACAGATTTTTGCCCCTTCTACCTCATTGTATAGTTTGGGGACAAGAGAAAAATTGAGAATATTTATTTGAGGTATTTACTTTCCCTCCTTTAAAGACTTTTAGCCACGTCCTGAAACCCAAACTGAACGAAAGGTTTAAGGTTAAGAAAGTACCATCAAGGAGGATGATAGATAGACTTAGCTCTTCTCAGCAATACAATGATCCAAGATAATTTCAAAAGACTTGTTGGAAAATGCTCTCCACATACAGAGAAAGAACTGTGGTGTCTGAATGCAGATCGAAGCATTCTATTTTCACTTTGATTTTTGTTTTTTCTTTCTCATGGTTTTCCCCTTTTGTTCTGATTCTTCTTTTACAACATGGCTAATGTGGAACTATGTTTTAACATGATTGTACATGTATGAAATATATCAGATTGCCGGCTGTCTCGGGCAGGGGGGAAGGGAGAGAGGAAGGGAGAAAAATTTGGAACTCAAAAATCTTACAAAAACAACACTGAAAACTACATATATAAATGGAAAAAATAAAATACCATTAAGTGCAAAAAAAAGAAAAGAAAATGCTATCAAAATGTCAACATTCTCTTTCATGTCACAATGATGGCAGTCCTTTGATAGTATAACAGACATGCAATGATCTCAAAGCACTGAATTATATCTCACAAAGATGCAGCTCCACAGGCAAAAATTTTTTTCTTTTTTATTTATTTATTTTAGTTTACATCATTCATTTCCACGAGATTTTGAGTTACAAATTTTCTCCCCAACTTTCCCCTACCCACCACCCCAAAACAGCCATCCCATTGTATAATCCCTCCCCCAATCTATTCTCTCCTATGTCCTCCCCCTCGCCCCTCTGACTTTCTGGTAGGGCAGGATGGTTCTCCCTGCCACAGTGCCTGTGTATCTTAAGTCCCCGTTGGATGTAGTTAATAATAATAATAATTGTATATATACATATATACATAGATATTTTTAACATTTGATTATAGAACTTTAAATTCTAGATTCTTTCTCTTCCTCCCTTGTCACCCACCCCCACTGGAAGGACCAACAATTAGATACAGGCTGTACATGTGTAATTATGCAGAACCTCTCCACAGTGGGCATATTATGAGAGACTGATTATATGTCCCTCCTTCCTATCCTGCACCCCCCTTGTTCTATTCTCTACCCTGTCCCTGTCCCTTTACAGACGTGTGTACTTCTATCAACCCTCCCTCCACCCTGCCCTCCCCTCCATCATCCCACCTCCACAGGCAAATATTAATGGCAGTTCAATGATATGTCACAAATAGAAGCATCTAGAATTCTTCTTCCTTTATCTACTTAAGGGTTACTTCAGAGAGCTATGCCTTATGCTGAAAGAGGATTTGACTCATTTTTCACTTTAATGCATCTCCAAGGAAGTCAATTTCCAGGGAAACTTTGAAGAAATACTGCCACCTCCTGGGCAGAAACAGATCTTACCCCCTCAGAATACTGTTCTCCCAAAATGATTTGATCATGTAACACTTTAGGGTTTGAAATATGTTACAGAGCTTACACATGCTCATCCTGGAGACAGGGAAAAGAAATTAGGATGTAGTAGAAGTAGTAGAAGTTGCAGAGAAGGTGCTGGTAGTGAGATGTGATAATGGGATGGTGCTAAATTTGAGAAGAAATTAAAGTCTATTTCCATTTTAAAAATTATGTTACCTAAGTCCAAAATTAAAATGGGATACCTCAGGAGAAAGGTTCTATATCACAGGAGGTATTTAGAGACTACACAATAACTATTCTGGGATATATAAAGTGTGTGTACATATACATATATCTATACATATGTATTTGTATATGTATGAATATATATTGGACTAGATAACCTTGGAAGTCCCTTTTAGCTCTAAAATTCTATGATTCTCTGAGTATTTTGCCATAAACATAATGCAGTTAATATTTCATAGAAGGAAAAATATCTAAATTCCAAGGAACCCTCATATTTTGGGATAATATAGCCTGTCCTAACATAGCCTGTCCTTTCAGTTATAATACTCAACTCCCAATTTGGATCTTACCTCTCTCCCAGAAGGGTTAGAGGGGTTCTCTTAGCCCTAACAATAACTTTAGTTATTACTGATAATAATGGAAGACCATTGTCCTATAGGCTGAGCCCTTCCACTATAAAACTGACTGGCCTTCCATCCCTGCCACCCAGAGGGTCTCAGAGACTTCAAACAACAAAAGGAACAGACCTCTGTAGACTTGGTTATATGTTGCAAAGGACATTCAACTGTACAAGAAAGGATTTCTTAGTTCTGAAAGTGACCACAAGCCCTTCTGGATAAACAGAAGACCCCCAGGAGTTTAGAGCACTCATCTCCGAGGCAATCTTCATGATGTTCAGCATAATGGAAATAGCTGCATACTTAATCACCTGGGACCTCCCACTGGACAAAGTGGAAAAGTTTTTTTCAGTAGCTCAAGGTCTAGCATTCCTCTTAGAGATTGCCAAAGTTTATTACTTCTAGGAGAAACAAGAGAGGGTACGGTGAATAGCAGGTCGGATTTGCAATCAGGAACACCTAAGCTAGAATCTCGCTGAAAACAGTTACTAGCTTGTGACTCCAGGTAAATCACTTAACCTCTCTGGTACTCAGTTTTCTTATCTGTAAAATGGAAGGGTTGAAGTCATTGGCCTCTGAAGTCCCTTCCAGCTCTAGATGTGTGATCCTATCAACTCAAGTCAAGAAGTGCTTACTATATGCAGTACTCTCTGCAGTAAGTGCTGAGGGTACAAAGAAGGTGAGTGATGAGGGCTTCTACCATTCCTAGACTTCTCCTTCCCTTCCACCACTTAGCAACTTCTCCTCTTCTGAGGCTCACTATCCACGTTTATCACCCCATCTAGATCCTAGTGGCTTTTATCTTCTAACCCCTAGGATACTCTCCCCACTTTGATCCCTTCAGAATTATTTCAGTGCCTTATTCAGAAGATCCCTCTCTTCCTCAACTCCTACCTTCCTACTAAGAGACTTAGACATAAATATTAACATTCCCTCAAATACCCCAACCTTCCAATTGCTCAATCTGCTCAATTCCCATGATGACTCCTTCACTCCATCTTTGCCACACACACATTATATCTTTGATACTGCCATGATCCACAAGTATTCCACTTCCAAGATCAAGAAATTGGAAGGTCTTTTATCTGGTCATAATCTCCTATCATTCCATGTCTCTTGACCTACACTGACTGTGACCTACAATCTCTGCATCCCCCAGAATTTTGCCAGGCTATCACCCCTACTTTGGCTATATTCTCTTCCCTTCCCAAAATCAATCCTTTTGAGAGAATCAGTTCAACTCCTCTCTTACCTTCATTCAAGAATTCATTGCCTCCTTATCTTCTTCCCACTCACTCTTCACCAAAACCCAACCTTGTATAACCAAACACTTTCTTTGCTCTTAATGCTGCTGAACTGAGCTGGAAAAAGTCCCAAATCCATGCTGATTAGACTCACTACAAATGTGTTAGCTAATCTTAACTAGGCCCCTACTGTAACAAAGCAATATTTTTCTTACTCCCTAAATGATTTTCTATACTAATATTGTAATTTTTTAAAATTCTGAATTTAAACACCACAAAATAGCACTTCCAGACACAGTAGAACACAAAAAGAAATTCATATGCAATTATGAATCTCTAGTGAACCACCAGATTTTTTTAAAAGTATAATAAATTCTACATATTACTTTCAAAACTGTCCTGCTTGTCTAGGCTTCCTTCTGAACTTCTTATGTGCATCTTAAAAATCATTAGTTGCCCTCTTTTTTGTCATCACTATTGCCAAATACCCCCTACGCTGCCACTTAAAAAGTGAAAGGGGGAAAACCGTTGTAGCAAATAAGCATAGCCAAAATGAATCCCCAATGTTCATCAATTGAGGAATAGCTGAACAAGTTGTGGCATATGATTGTAATGGAACATTACTGTGCTATAAGAAATAAAAGCAGGATGATTTCAAGAAAACTTGGAAAGATCTGCATGAACTGATGCAGACTGAAGTGAGCAGAACAAGGAGAACATTATACACAAATTGTACAATGAACAACCATTAGCTATTTTCAGCAATATGATGATCCAAGACAATGCAAAAGGATTTATGAAAAATGCTATCCATCTCCAGAGAAAGAACTGATGACATCTGAATACAAACCGAAGCATACTGTTTTTCACTTTCTTCCCTTCTTTCATTTTTTTGGTTAAAGTTTTCTTCCACAAAATTATTAATATGGAAATATGTTATACATGACTGCACACATATGACATAACAGACTGCTTACCATCTTAGGGAGATGAGAGGGGAAGAAGGAAAGTATAGAATTTGGAACTTAAAGAAAAAAATTATTGTTTAAAATTGTTTTTACACG
>JAQQSV010001750.1:24394-48887 GCA_028646515.1 Pseudochirops corinnae
TAGCCGAGCTGACTTTAGTGGGAAGTATCTGTGTGCGTTTTTGAAGTTCTAGGTTGGTCCAGAGTCCTATTCCATGGGTATTTGGGGGTGGCTATGTGAGAGCTGCGATATATTGCTGCTGCTACGCCGCCATCTTGGCTCCGCCCCGGGAATTCATTTTTTGTTGTTTTGTTTGTTTTAAATAATTTTTCCTCAATTACGTGTAAAAACAATTTTAAACAATAATTTTTTTCTTTAAGTTCCAAATTCTATACTTTCCTTCTTCCCCTCTCATCTCCCTAAGATGGTAAGCAGTCTGTTATGTCATATGTGTGCAGTCATGTATAACATATTTCCATATTAATAATTTTGTGGAAGAAAACTTTAACCAAAAAAATGAAAGAAGGGAAGAAAGTGAAAAACAGTATGCTTCGGTTTGTATTCAGATGTCATCAGTTCTTTCTCTGGAGATGGATAGCATTTTTCATAAATCCTTTTGCATTGTCTTGGATCATCATATTGCTGAAAATAGCTAATGGTTGTTCATTGTACAATTTGTGTATAATGTTCTCCTTGTTCTGCTCACTTCAGTCTGCATCAGTTCATGCAGATCTTTCCAAGTTTTCTTGAAATCATCCTGCTTTTATTTCTTATAGCACAGTAATGTTCCATTACAATCATATGCCACAACTTGTTCAGCTATTCCTCAATTGATGAACATTGGGGATTCATTTTGGCTATGCTTATTTGCTACAACGGTTTTCCCCCTTTCACTTTTTAAGTGGCAGCGTAGGGGGTATTTGGCAATAGTGATGACAAAAAAGAGGGCAACTAATGATTTTTAAGATGCACATAAGAAGTTCAGAAGGAAGCCTAGACAAGCAGGACAGTTTTGAAAGTAATATGTAGAATTTATTATACTTTTAAAAAAATCTGGTGGTTCACTAGAGATTCATAATTGCATATGAATTTCTTTTTGTGTTCTACTGTGTCTGGAAGTGCTATTTTGTGGTGTTTAAATTCAGAATTTTAAAAAATTACAATATTAGTATAGAAAATCATTTAGGGAGTAAGAAAAATATTGCTTTGTTACAGTAGGGGCCTAGTTAAGATTAGCTAACACATTTGTAGTGAGTCTAATCAGCATGGATTTGGGACTTTTTCCAGCTCAGTTCAGCAGCATTAAGAGCAAAGAAAGTGTTTGGTTATACAAGGTTGGGTTTTGGTGAAGAGTGAGTGGGAAGAAGATAAGGAGGCAATGAATTCTTGAATGAAGGTAAGAGAGGAGTTGAACTGATTCTCTCAAAAGGATTGATTTTGGGAAGGGAAGAGAATATAGCCAAAGTAGGGGTGATAGCCTGGCAAAATTCTGGGGGATGCAGAGATTGTAGGTCACAGTCAGTGTAGGTCAAGAGACATGGAATGATAGGAGATTATGACCAGATAAAAGACCTTCCAATTTCTTGATCTTGGAAGTGGAATACTTGTGGATCATGGCAGTATCAAAGATATAATGTGTGTGTGGCAAAGATGGAGTGAAGGAGTCATCATGGGAATTGAGCAGATTGAGCAATTGGAAGGTTGGGGTATTTGAGGGAATGTTAATATTTATGTCTAAGTCTCTTAGTAGGAAGGTAGGAGTTGAGGAAGAGAGGGATCTTCTGAATAAGGCACTGAAATAATTCTGAAGGGATCAAAGTGGGGAGAGTATCCTAGGGGTTAGAAGATAAAAGCCACTAGGATCTAGATGGGGTGATAAACGTGGATAGTGAGCCTCAGAAGAGGAGAAGTTGCTAAGTGGTGGAAGGGAAGGAGAAGTCTAGGAATGGTAGAAGCCCTCATCACTCACCTTCTTTGTACCCTCAGCACTTACTGCAGAGAGTACTGCATATAGTAAGCACTTCTTGACTTGAGTTGATAGGATCACACATCTAGAGCTGGAAGGGACTTCAGAGGCCAATGACTTCAACCCTTCCATTTTACAGATAAGAAAACTGAGTACCAGAGAGGTTAAGTGATTTACCTGGAGTCACAAGCTAGTAACTGTTTTCAGCGAGATTCTAGCTTAGGTGTTCCTGATTGCAAATCCGACCTGCTATTCACCGTACCCTCTCTTGTTTCTCCTAGAAGTAATAAACTTTGGCAATCTCTAAGAGGAATGCTAGACCTTGAGCTACTGAAAAAAACTTTTCCACTTTGTCCAGTGGGAGGTCCCAGGTGATTAAGTATGCAGCTATTTCCATTATGCTGAACATCATGAAGATTGCCTCGGAGATGAGTGCTCTAAACTCCTGGGGGTCTTCTGTTTATCCAGAAGGGCTTGTGGTCACTTTCAGAACTAAGAAATCCTTTCTTGTACAGTTGAATGTCCTTTGCAACATATAACCAAGTCTACAGAGGTCTGTTCCTTTTGTTGTTTGAAGTCTCTGAGACCCTCTGGGTGGCAGGGATGGAAGGCCAGTCAGTTTTATAGTGGAAGGGCTCAGCCTATAGGACAATGGTCTTCCATTATTATCAGTAATAACTAAAGTTATTGTTAGGGCTAAGAGAACCCCTCTAACCCTTCTGGGAGAGAGGTAAGATCCAAATTGGGAGTTGAGTATTATAACTGAAAGGACAGGCTATGTTAGGACAGGCTATATTATCCCAAAATATGAGGGTTCCTTGGAATTTAGATATTTTTCCTTCTATGAAATATTAACTGCATTATGTTTATGGCAAAATACTCAGAGAATCATAGAATTTTAGAGCTAAAAGGGACTTCCAAGGTTATCTAGTCCAATATATATTCATACATATACAAATACATATGTATAGATATATGTATATGTACACACACTTTATATATCCCAGAATAGTTATTGTGTAGTCTCTAAATACCTCCTGTGATATAGAACCTTTCTCCTGAGGTATCCCATTTTAATTTTGGACTTAGGTAACATAATTTTTAAAATGGAAATAGACTTTAATTTCTTCTCAAATTTAGCACCATCCCATTATCACATCTCACTACCAGCACCTTCTCTGCAACTTCTACTACTTCTACTACATCCTAATTTCTTTTCCCTGTCTCCAGGATGAGCATGTGTAAGCTCTGTAACATATTTCAAACCCTAAAGTGTTACATGATCAAATCATTTTGGGAGAACAGTATTCTGAGGGGGTAAGATCTGTTTCTGCCCAGGAGGTGGCAGTATTTCTTCAAAGTTTCCCTGGAAATTGACTTCCTTGGAGATGCATTAAAGTGAAAAATGAGTCAAATCCTCTTTCAGCATAAGGCATAGCTCTCTGAAGTAACCCTTAAGTAGATAAAGGAAGAAGAATTCTAGATGCTTCTATTTGTGACATATCATTGAACTGCCATTAATATTTGCCTGTGGAGGTGGGATGATGGAGGGGAGGGCAGGGTGGAGGGAGGGTTGATAGAAGTACACACGTCTGTAAAGGGACAGGGACAGGGTAGAGAATAGAACAAGGGGGGTGCAGGATAGGAAGGAGGGACATATAATCAGTCTCTCATAATATGCCCACTGTGGAGAGGTTCTGCATAATTACACATGTACAGCCTGTATCTAATTGTTGGTCCTTCCAGTGGGGGTGGGTGACAAGGGAGGAAGAGAAAGAATCTAGAATTTAAAGTTCTATAATCAAATGTTAAAAATATCTATGTATATATGTATATATACAATTATTATTATTATTAACTACATCCAACGGGGACTTAAGATACACAGGCACTGTGGCAGGGAGAACCATCCTGCCCTACCAGAAAGTCAGAGGGGCGAGGGGGAGGACATAGGAGAGAATAGATTGGGGGAGGGATTATACAATGGGATGGCTGTTTTGGGGTGGTGGGTAGGGGAAAGTTGGGGAGAAAATTTGTAACTCAAAATCTCGTGGAAATGAATGATGTAAACTAAAATAAATAAATAAAAAAGAAAAAAATTTTTGCCTGTGGAGCTGCATCTTTGTGAGATATAATTCAGTGCTTTGAGATCATTGCATGTCTGTTATACTATCAAAGGACTGCCATCATTGTGACATGAAAGAGAATGTTGACATTTTGATAGCATTTTCTTTTCTTTTTTTTGCACTTAATGGTATTTTATTTTTTCCATTTATATATGTAGTTTTCAGTGTTGTTTTTGTAAGATTTTTGAGTTCCAAATTTTTCTCCCTTCCTCTCTCCCTTCCCCCCTGCCCGAGACAGCCGGCAATCTGATATATTTCATACATGTACAATCATGTTAAAACATAGTTCCACATTAGCCATGTTGTAAAAGAAGAATCAGAACAAAAGGGGAAAACCATGAGAAAGAAAAAACAAAAATCAAAGTGAAAATAGAATGCTTCGATCTGCATTCAGACACCACAGTTCTTTCTCTGTATGTGGAGAGCATTTTCCAACAAGTCTTTTGAAATTATCTTGGATCATTGTATTGCTGAGAAGAGCTAAGTCTATCTATCATCCTCCTTGATGGTACTTTCTTAACCTTAAACCTTTCGTTCAGTTTGGGTTTCAGGACGTGGCTAAAAGTCTTTAAAGGAGGGAAAGTAAATACCTCAAATAAATATTCTCAATTTTTCTCTTGTCCCCAAACTATACAATGAGGTAGAAGGGGCAAAAATCTGTCTAGAATATTGAATACTATTGTGTAAAAGTATGGTTGTTTTGAGAAGCTAAGGTGTGGCTTAGAAAGCCTCAAAGACAAGAAGACCTGGATTCGAGTCCAGCACACCCAATACACACTGACTGGGTCTTTGACGGTGAACAAGAAGATGTTAACCTCTCCATGTTCTAGGCAACTTTCTCTGACTCTAAATGGCAGAGAAAGTACTGACCTGCGTTGGTAGAGAGCTTCCTCACCTGGGGCTTCTCCGTATTGGTAAAGTTGCAAGTCCAGTCCCTAGCCTTGTGATTGTATATTATAATCAGAAAATGTTTTATGTAGGTTTTCTTATTTGATATGTACAGAAGTATTATTATTGAGAGAAGCAGCAATGCAGAGTAAATAGAGCAGTGGACTTGGAGTCAGGAAGAGCTGAGTTCTGATCTTGCCTCAGCCAGGCAAGTCACTGGATGTTCTTATTTGTAAAAGATGGATAATGACAGCATTTACCTCACTGGGATGTTGTGAAAATCAAACAAGACAGTAATGATATCTGTAAAATGCTCTGCAGACTTTAAAGCATTCTATAAATGTTAGCTCTTCTTTCTATTATTTCCATCTTATAGTTGAGGAAACTGAGGTTCGTAGAGGTTTAGTTATGAGCTGTGTGACCCTGATCAAGTCATTGACAGAACTGGGACTTAAATTTTCTTCTGATCTTAAGTCTAGAACATATTATACTTCCTCTAAGATACCAGTTGATATTCTTTTCAACTACGGTTTCTAGACATGATCCTTCCCCTTGCTCTATATATTTTGTCCAGTCCAGTTACCTAATACGGAATTTGAAGCTAATCAGAATAGTGAATCCTATTGGAAGAATCATCTTTGGAATAAATAGGTGGACCTGCCTCCTTAGAATTACAGAATAGTTTTACTCTTGTCCTTCATCCTCTTCAGTCTTGACAGAAGTCTAGAGGAAATGTGTGTAGGATATATTGGCAGTTAAAGTATAATCATGATGTGATTCTTTGAAGAAAAAGAAGCAGATAAGTATCTTGCCCTTCCTCAGTGTCCTATTTCTTCAAAACCTTGATACCCTAACTAAACTCAGTTTGGGGATCTCATTGGAGCTATGTAGATAATTCTAATAACTGTGGCTAAACAGAAATAGTGACTCAAAATACTATGGATTTAGGATATGGCCAAGAATAACATGGCAATCACTAGGGTACATTCCAGTTATGCATAGGGTGTGGGCCTTCTCTTCCACTTAATACCAAATTCTGGAATGAGTCTTGGAGAAGCTTCCTGCATCCATGATAGATTTGCTTTAGTAGACAGACATTCTCTGCCTTTGCCTGATACAGAGAAATCCTGGCCTGGAGTTTTGTATAGGAGTTTGTTTGGTCATTTGTGTCAGAAGTCTCTGGTTTTAAGGAATTAGAAAGCATATCAACAGTGTGGGTGGGTGTACAGTATTATTTTATACCAGACCCCATCGGAGGTATAGCTATATAAAAGTCACAGAAGGCACGCTCTTTGAAAGTAAGGATTGTTTTCCTCTTCGTGTTTGTATCCTTAGGTCTACCACAGTACTTGGCCTATAGTAGGTGTTTTATAAGTGCTGACCAAATCCTCTGACTCCTCCAATTTCTGTACTTTATTTTGTTTAGATTCTTTTGGCCATTATTTTGGTGCCCAGAAGAGGGCAGGACAGAGCTTTGTTTTATTTTAGAATACAACATTTAAAAATTTTAATTGCCTGAGGTTGATATGTAAATTTCTCTGTGCTTTTCTCCAAAGTCAAAATAATTTTATTTGAATCCTGTGTTTTGGACTCCCCTCAACTTTTTTGGTCTATAAGCCAATCAACAGTAAGAAAGATAATCTTTATAGAATGTCATAAAAAGCCATCATCATATTTCCTGTATGTGTTTGACTTCCCGGTACGGTCAGCACCCTTCCTCAGGTCCATGAGCTATAGCTCTATCTGAATTGCCTCACTAATGCTGTCAGTGGGCCAATGCAAACTGGCTGTATTTGACTGCTCCCAGACACATGTTCCACATCAGTCTGGCCCCTGTTGAATGGCTGGCTAGAGTCCAGCACATCTGCAGGTAATACGGGCTGATTTCTCAGCCCAGATGGAAAACCTAGGGGCCATTGGTGGGGGCAGAAATCATTTCACAGAAGAAAAGTTTTTACCTAGCCCCCAACACATTCATCTAAATTTTGGAAACCTGTTTCATCCAGAGTCTCTCTCCTTAGAATATTTCTCTCCTTGGGAAATTCTACATCTCCTCATTTTATCTGAGACAAACTCTTCTTTTTCCCAGGACATATGCCTCTCATCCCATTTTTTAAAAAATTCCTTTATAATCACTGATAACCCTTATGCCTGTGAGCCATGAGGGAGGGAAACTGGTCAAGTTTTAGGACATACGGGCATGTGGTAGTCAAGGCAGAAGGGTGGTTAAGGTATACATGTATAAGAAATGGGATTGTTCCCTAGATTGATTTTTCAATCAAACCATATAATTTCACATGTTTTGTTTTTTAAAAAATTAATTCAAGGATATGACTGGTACTTTGACATAATTCATTTTTGGCTAGGCAGTTCAAATATCTAGCTCCCTTGTACTTTGGGACCTCAGACTTATTTGATGGGTATAGACTGCAAAGCTAGTGTATTTTATGCATGTTCCTTCATTTTCTTTCTATCCGACATTGTTGGGGCAGCTATAAATCAGAAAGTAACCAAAAAGTCCCTTACATATAAAGCTCAGAGGCAATTTGGAGGATATAGGAGAGAAGGTTTTTTTTCCTGGGTAGATGGACATTATAGCCCTCTAAAGAATCATGAGAATTAGATTTGAAATTCAGGACTCTTGTATTCTATATCAATCCTGTTTCCTCTGCTAGTGATAAGAGATTTTCTTCCTAATTCCAGAAAGCTGAAAGTTATGTAAAGTATTCCCAAATAATCAACATTGTTGATTATGAGGTAGAAGTAGAGTAACTAGGCTCATGTGATCCCTGGATTTCTGTATTCAGTTGAATTTGGCAAGCGTTATTAAAGTCCTGCTGTGGTAGCTGGCTAATGAGAGAGGATTCAGGAAGACTTGAGAAGACTCAAATCCTGAGTCCCACAGGTACTATGCAACCATGGGCAAGACAGTTAATCTTTTAGTGCCCCAGGCGATTCTCTGAAACTATGAGTTATGGAGGGGTAGCTAATCTATATCCTTTTGTAGTTGTAGAAGGAGTTCTCACATCAGGAGATGTCACCAATCACCAAAAAGTCCCATACAGATCTGGGGTGGGAGGTATATGGTACAAAGTTAGGTCCAGGGATAACAAAAAGAAAAACAGTTCTTACTTTCAAGGAGTTTGCATTCTTCCGGGAGAGGAGCTGGGGAAGAGAAGATGTAATGTCTACACAGCAGATTAAATGCAAGATGCTTTGAGAAGGGAGAGAGAGTAAGAGAATACTGACAATTTAGGATGAGCTGCTAAGTGACAAAGTGGATAACACACTGAGCTTGGAATCAGGAAGATTCGTCTTCATCATTCAACTCTGGTCTCAGTCATTTACTAGATGTGTGGCCCTGGGTAAGTTACTTAACCTTCTTTACTTCAGTTTCTTCATCTGTGAAACGAACTGGAGAAGGAAATGGCAACCCCTCCAGTGTCATTGCCAAGAAAACCACAAATGAAGTCACAAAGAGAGGACATGACTGAAACAACTGAAAAACAACAGCAATTTAGGAGATCAGAAAGAGTTTCCTATACAGTTTGTTCCCTGAATACAATCTTGAAAGAGCTTAAGGATTCCAAGAGAAGTAGGGGACAGCATGTGTAGAAATACAGAAGAAAGAGAAGGCTGAGTAGAGCAGTTTGGCCTGAAGTTCATGAAGGAAGAGTAACCTGAAAACAGTTTGGAGGGCTACTCTGGAGCCAGATCATGCTAAAGTGAGGAGTTGGGAGTTTTATCCTAAATGCTATGGGGATACCCCACCCCCCACCCCACCCTCCACCCTCAGCCCCAGAGGTTCTTGCACAGGTGAATGACATTGTTCGACCTATGATTTAAAAAGATTGTTTTGGCAGCACTGTGCAAGATGGATTATGTCTCCCACTTTTGTAGAATAGTCAGGATTTTCCTGCAGTGAGACTTTGGGTTGTGCTTAGGTTATAGTCTTTGGAAACTTTCACTTCTAAAGCAGCAGATCTGGGTTATAAAATGCAGATAGAAAATAGATCTTGTTAGTTCAATCCTACTCATTCTCAGGGGCACAGAGTTAGGCCCACACAAAAAAAAATGTATTTGCTTTTTTCAACTGGAGTATGTCTGTTTTTCAGTTTGCCTTTTTTTTTTTTTTTTTAGCTTTTTGGAGGGGGGATGGCAGGGCAATTGGGGTTAAGTGACTTGCCCAAGGTCACAGGGCTAGTAAGCATTAAGTGTCAGAGACTGAATTTAAACTCAGGTCCTCCTGACTCCAGGGCTGGTACTATATTCACTGTGCCACCTAGCAGCCCTGCCTTGATTTTTTAAAAGGCATTTTCTAGTGAGTAATGGTGGTAATGGCTTGGAATAGGACTCTTCATTTTTTTAATGTTGTAATACTAACCTGGAGACTTTCTTTTTTAGAGTGGATTCTTATTTTGCTCACCCTAACACTCTCTGCCTCCTTTCCCTTCCTTCTGCTTCCCCTTCCCTTCTCCCCTCCCCCCCTCCTTAGCCACAAGCACAACATATTTAGATGGAAACTGTATTTAGGGCTTCTAGGTCTGGACAGAAAATGGTATACAACCATACATAAATCCTGAGAAACCCGTAGGACCTAAAGTACAGTTGAACAGAGCAATTTCTAGTACATGAAGTTAAAATTAAATTAGAGAGAGTGCTTGCTCTGTGGTAACAGGTGTTTCAGTGGTGGAGTTTCTGCTTCATATTGTTAAGGGCCATAGCACTAAAGACACCAGAGTTTTCAGAGTTGAGAAAAACTTTGGAGCCTGAAAAGGTTGGGGTGAATGGTGATGTTTCTGAGAAAGCATGTATAATATTTCATGATTGAGTAATGAATCCAGAAAATAATTGGACTGGTATATAAGTATAATGGGAGTTGATTAGAAGAGTCTCATCAAATTGATGAATCACTTTACTGAGATTGGGCTGGGGTAGGGAATGTATCTTTGTTAGGAAAGGGGCATCTTCCTAAGGAGGTAGAGCTCTGCAAACTCTTGTTGAGAAGATAAAATAAACTCTTCTGACCAGTTTCCTGTGACCATAACTGTCTCTAGGAGGATTGGGGAATGGGTCTTCATATAGTTGTATCTCTTGCTCCTAGCTCTTACTAAATGCTTTTTATTGATGTAAAGGAGGAAAGATTGAGCTTGTTTTCTTTGTGCAGTAAGTCTAAGAGATGTTTCTTTCCTTTCTTTATTGCTGCTATGGTTCCAATCCTAGCTGATATTCCCACAGTGAGCCTGCTCCCACCCTTCCTGTGTCCCCTGAACTGAGCAGACACTTCCTGTTCATTTCAAGCTGAAAGCTGGAGATTGGGGGTGGGGTATATGTGGATATTTTCTTCCGTTCACTAGTGCTGTCTATCCCACAATCATGACAAAGAGGTAAGAAGAAAACTAGAATGTGGACTTAGTCTAAAGGCAGGCAGCTATGTAACCTGTGCAGTTTGGGCTTGGTCATCTCCCCAGGAAAGAAAAGCCAGGGATCAGGTTAGGGTATGCCCTGAGAGAGCAGTGACAGGGGCTGCAGGGTGGCCTTATGAAAGCATTTGAAGTGGCCCCTGTCCAGTTGGCCCAAGTAGGAGGGTACTGGGCATTAATCTATAATTCTGGCGCTTCCCCTATCTAGTTTACAAGTCAAACTGCCATTTTCTCTTATCAGTTACTTCTGTACAAGGACATTCCTGTGAGGTTTGGGAGCTGTCAGAGGTGAGTGCTGCCTTAACCTTCCTGGGTCCTTGACTCACAGAGGTCATATTCTGCTGACCTTAACGGGGGTTTTCTTACTCTGTACTACGTGATTGGAAAACAGTGGCTTTTCTTTACAGTTCTGCTGACCTCTTGGAGGAGATACCTCAAACTTATGAAAGTCAATTTTGCCTTCAACTTTGGTGAGTATTTACTTGGTGAGATATTTATTCCTATTTCAACTACAATTTTAAAACTTTGGTCTGGGGAAGTATCAGAGAAGAGTGTTAGTGACACCAAGTTTTTGTGATAGAATCTAGCCTGATATGGAAATTCCTGATAGAAACATAGCTGAACATGAAGTGGCAATGGTGGGCATTAGTATAGCTAAGTTATACATCAGGAAAATACATCTGCCTGAGGATTTTTAGTTATTAAGTGGGAGAGGAAGGCTTTTTCACGTTTGGATCCTGGCCACTCTCTCTGTATGTCTGCCCTTTCTTTACCTGCTCTCAATTTCTGTTTTCTTACAGAAGAGTTAGTGAGCTATTGGGGTCACTTTGAACATAAGGCATAGGAGAAGCCCTCAGCCACTTCGCTTTTCTCAAGATAGCTGTTGGCAGACTGTTCCCCAGAGTTGTGTCCCAGTTGTCACCTATAAAGTCAAGAAGCAACTCTAGTGAAACCCTTCCTTGTAGCTGAGTGCTTTGAACATAATGTACTCATTCTGTCTTTTCCATTTCAGAAGAAGAACTTGGTCCCTGAAGAAGGTCTTAAAAGGAAAAGGACATTGAAATAGTGGGGTGTAGGTATAGAAGAGATTAGTATAACCCCTTTTTTCTAGAATTACTTCTTCCCCCTCTGTTTTTCCTTCAGAAAAAATTCTGGGCATTAGGACCCAGTGGAAGTATCCCAGCCAGGCTCTGGGTTTACTTCCCTTGGTGACGTAAACCAGCTGCCCTAGCTCTACCATCCCCCCTTTTTCCTCCCCCCCCTTCCTCCTCCTCCTCCTTCTCTCTCCTCTCTCTCTTTCTCTTTCTCTCTCTTTCTCTCTCTTCTCCCCCTCTGTTCTCTCTTCTCTCCCTCCTCTCTCCTCCCCTTCCTTTCCTCCTCCTCTCTCTCCCATCCTTCTCTCTCTCTTCCCCCTCCCCCTCCTCCCTCCCCTCTTCTCTCTCTCCCTCTCTTCCTCTCTCTCTTCCTCTCTCTCCCTCCCTCTCTCTCTCCCTCCCTCCCTTTTTCTCTCCCTTCCTGCTTTCTAACATTAAAGACAAAATGCTGCTATCTGTGCCTTCCAGGCCTGGGATTACGACTTTTGGCTATAACAAAAGCAACAAGAAGGTAGGGAAAAGCTTTTTTTTCCCCCCAGAACCAAGCCACTTCCTTTTTTGGGATCTGGCAATGTCCTTGGCTTTAGCGTTTTGCTCTGAAAAGGGAAAGAGATTTCTGTTTGCTCCTTTCCTTGCGTACTGTCTCCTCTTGTCATCTGGTTTAAGATTTCTAGGGATATTCCGTCCCTGTATGTAAGTAAGGTCAGAGAGAGGCAGAGAAATTGAAATCAGAAATCAGGCTTGCAAGTTTGTGTCTTTGTGGAATGAAGTAACTTTGACTTCCTGATGTGCCAGCACGCTATTGAGATGATCTGTCATCCCAGGCCCTGTCGCCCACTGACTGGGAAGGTTATCCTCTCCTTTTGCTTAACCATTTTTTCCCTGCCTCCTCTCGTTCTCCCCCCTTATTCCATCTCCCCCATCCCCCAGGCTTTCTTATCCTAGCCACCAATTTGTTGAATGACTGAAAATATTCAGTAAAATTAGGACAGTTCTAGTGTTAGCTCAACATTTTCTTTCAGACTTAACTACTTTATACTGTAAGGAAGGTTTGGAGTGATGACCCATCTCCAGTTAAAGCAAGGAGCTTTTCTAGCTTCTCTGGGTCCCAGAAGCCTGGGCAGTGAGCTCAGCAGATAGCCAGGCTCAGCAGGGATCCCTGGCAACCTGGTGGTTAACTTTGTGCTGTCAGTGGTACTGTGCCTGGGCACATGGGCAATCAGAGGAGGGGTGCATGCGCATGCCCACATGCCAAGCGGATGTCCTTATATGCAGTTTCTTAATACTACAGGGCACATCATTTGTCCAGAAGGGACTCTATACTGCTATAGGAACACAATATATATTCTGGGTCAGGGCTTTGAAACTGCCCTCCAAAGAGAGATGTGCTAGGATGCCTTCTGCTCCCCCAGTAGAGAGTAGGGCTATTTGTGCCTTGAATCTCTCCCAGGCCTATAAAGAGATTCCCTACAGAGAATTAGAGATGGGTGAAATAAGACGAAAGTAAATTTTGAAAGTTAAGGGTTCTTTTTATAGGTTTGACATTCAAGATTGGTCCATTGTAGGTGGGGTATTTGTCCCTGGTTACTTGGTTTCCAGACTAGAATGAATTGCTGAGTAGACATTAGGGTTAGTTGATGTACCATTCCCTAGTTACCTTCTTGAGAGGAAACATCATTGTGCAGTTATGTTAGGAAATTTTTGTTGATTTATTGAAGATTGTCTTGACAAAAAGGGCAGGGATTACATCCATCCTTTCTTATTCAGTTCATAAAAGCGCATTGACAGTATTCTTTGTGGTTTATCCAAGTTTCAGGTTACTCCAAAACCACTATTGTAATTGATTTTTAAAATTAGTTGATGCTCATCTTTGGGGCCTCTTGTGTTTGAATCCACCTAAAATTATTTCCTTGCCCTTGTCTAGCCTTTCTCAGAAGTATGCAGCTATGTGCCTTTCTTGGTGCTCCAAGTTGGCCTAGGAGGTAGCCTAGGAGACCAGATTTAAACCCTGAAATGCATCCCTATAATTTCAAGAGCCTGAGTATTCAAGTATATCAAGAAATATGCTGACCAGAAAAGTTGAGAATGGAAAGGAAATGTAACCATAGAATGGAAATACAGTCACTTTTAAAAGTAGTCAAAAACTCTTAGGTTCTTCTGTGTCGTCATCATGACGACATCTAAGAATATGTGCACCTACTGTGCACACGGGTCACTTTGTCGGTGTATGTGAACATTTACTTATGTGTATAGGTCTGTGACTTTAAGTACATTTATACTTAAATGATACATGTACATTACTCTGTTTCTGTATTTATGCAGAGATTAATAGATGTGTGGGGGTTAATGTACTCAAGTCTGTGTTGGGAAGTGTGTGAATGTTCTGGAGTACATTTGTTTCATTTTATCTGTGCATTTTTATACCCAGAGTTTTAATGGTGTCAGTAACCCACATGTCAGTTCCAGTAAAAGCTCACTGACTCTCAAGTACCACATGTTACACAGGTCCTGTGGCCCTTCCAAGATGTTTAAAATATTAAAACAAAAAAACAAACTTCAAATTCCAACCCCTTGCAAAAGGGTTGTTAAGTATCATCTGCTTTCCTTAAATAAGCAGGATTTTTACAAAATAATTTACTGTCTGTATGAGTCATCTTTAATTCGTGGAAATTTAAAAAAAATTCTACTGTCCTCTTCTTGGAAGGCTATTTTATACCTTAGTGGAATTTGTGGAAAACTTGTATTTGGAAAGATGTTTTTGTATTATTTAAAATTAAAGGTCAAGTCAACAAGTATTTATTAAGCACTTTCTATGGGTTGGGCACTCTACTAAGTCCCAGTGATACAAAGGAAGGCAAATTTGTGTAAATTAGGGAAATGTTTGCGTTTGAAATACCAGAAAGTTTATATAGAGAAATGTGCATACTTATAAGCATTTAACCACCTTGTTGTTCTGGTCTCTTTTTTGGATGGTGTTTAATACTTATCAAATGTTTAAAACATACTAAATGCGAGAATGAAATGAATACGGTCCCTTCATTTTTCTGACAGCTTATTTTTGTGGGAGGGTGGAGGGAAAAAGTCCTCTTTATATTTCATATTGAGCCTTTCTTTCTTTGGAATTAAATTAACCCCTGACCAAAGGAAAAAAAGATATAGGTTTTTTCCAAGTGGGACTTAGCAAAATAATTTAATGTGGTGCGTTTTCCCAGGTCCGCTTTAATGGCCTTCAAATTATCCATGGCTTCTTCAAAAAGAATGGCTGAGGTAAGCAGACCAGGGTTCCAGGATATAAAAGCTATTTCTTCCCAAGTGTTTAAAGGAGCTGTTCTTTGCTGGTTTAAGAATAGGTGAGACTGAAAGAGGAAATGTTCAGGACTAAAGGAATTTCAAACTTGTAAAGGGTCTAGCCACGCCCTCACTGACATCATTTCCCTGGCATGTGTTATTGTAATTTAACTCATTGTGTCATCAACAGCCATTTCCTTAGGAGAAAGGAAAACTGACTCAGTTTAACTGGAGAAGGTTTGCCTTTCATCTGGTTTCTTGCTTAATTTTTAGTTTCCTTCTTAATATTAATGTGTAAGAATATCTAATGGGGAAGGAAAGTTGGAGCTGACTTGTGGATGTTTCCCAGACCCCTGCTGTGTTAGAGAAATCTTTCAAAAGAGGTTGGAATGGGGATGTTGTTGAAGGGGAAAGAGGCAGAGTTGTAATAACTTTTTTTCTTCTAAAACAGAAAGAAATTATTTCCTGTTTTTATTTTTCCTCTTTTTCTTCTAGTTGCCATCATCACACCAAACCCAACAGTACTAAGAGCTCAGAACTCCTGGTCCCTTATACCATCTCAGAATTAGACATTAGTCTGGTTCATTTGACCTTAATAAGACAGTGTAGTAGAAAATCTTCTCCTTTAAATCAGAACAGACCTTCGTTCTAATGCTGCTTCTGGAATTTCCTTGCTGGGTGACTGGGTAATCCACTTCACTTCTTCCAATATATTTCATCATCTGCAAAACGGTGATGAAAATATCTATAGTACCTTAGCTCACAGAGTCGTTGTGAGATTAAAATGACATCATGTATTTAATTACTTTTTTAGCATATAAATGTATATATTACAAGTGATCTAGAAATATCTGTTACTCTTTTTATTATTTGTTGTAAATTCCCACTGCTATTAGGCCTGCCTCTCACCAGCTATTATAATAGCTTCCTTACTGATCTTGCTTCCAATTTTTCTCCATTCTGTTTTGTCAGATTAAAATTCCTAATGTGTAACTTTGATCATATAACTTCTCTGTTCAAAATTTATATTAGATAGCTCCTTGCTATCTACAGGATAAAATCCAAACTCATTGGCTTGGCATTCAAGGCCCACCATTTAGCTCCAACATACAGTCCTGCATATATCCTATGCTATGGCAGTACCCTCAGACCAACTCAGTCCTTTCAGGCCTCTGAGTGTGTTCCCTTTGGAATGTGCCTTTTTGTTAAGATTTCAAGGCCCAATTCAAATGCTGTCTCCTCTGTGACAACTTCTCTAATATCTCCTCCTTGTCTTTTTCTTTTGAGTCGTGTCATTCTGCCTTGTATTATAGTTCTTTTTACATATGCCTTATTTCTCCTAGATTATAAACTTCTTGAGGGAGGGTCTATGCCTTATTTATCTTTTGGGCCCAGTGCGATTTCTTGTATACAATAGATGTACAATAGATGCTCAATAAATATTTGAATGAATAAATAATTAAGGTAAAGTTGTAGGACCCTATGAGGGTCCAGTTAGCTTCACAGCCACAAAGTTCTATTCTTAATTCTGGTAAACTGTTTTGAGAATGTACATTATTATTTACAAAGGTGATGAGGCAAGAATATAAATGGATGATGCTGACTAGAGCTTATGTATTATGAATCAGAATTAGATTTTTGCATGAAAAAAGCCATCTCATTGTTATTAGGCGCTATAGCTTTATGCTGAGGGTAAATGGAGACAGACACCTGTTCTTGACCTTGCAGTCTCACCTTGAGCTAGTGGTTAACAAGTATTTTTACTGAACGCTCATTATGTGCCCAGTTCTCTGCTAGTTCTCGTATGCATACGATCCCTCTCTTCCTTCAAAATGCAGCTTAGGTATGTGCCATCTTCTACAATGTAGAATCTACATGAAACTTTCTTCAGCCCCCCACGCCTAATGCCCTCCCTCAATAAATACCTTATATATTGAACTACTTTATAGTTAATTTCTGCTTTCTTTATTTTGTATCTACTTAGAACACAAGTTCCTCCAAGGTAGAGGTTGTTTTATTCTTTATGCTTGTATCCTTAGCGTGTGGCGGAGTGCTTGGCACAGATCATGGGCCCTCAGTAAATGCTTGTTAATTGACTGATCAAGTGTGGTTCTTGTGTTCTAGGAGCTTGAAGTCAGCCTAGGGGGACAGAACTGATCTATTTGGAACAATTCAAAAACAATTCGGGGCTAGGCAAAGCTGTATGTTTCTGATTATAAACACAAGGGTTTTGTTTGTTTCTGTTCTGGATATTTTTGGAGTCTGAACCTGGGACTTCATGCAGATCAGCAACTCCTGCAATGTGTAGCCTTAGAGAGTTGCTTGGGGCACTGAAAGCTGTAGGGGACTTGCTCCTGGTCATATGTAGAACTAGAAAGGCCCTTAGAAACTGTGCATCCAACCACCTCCTGCAGAGAAGGCCCCAAAGCACAGAGGGGCTGAGTGACTTTGCGGGAGTCACACAGTGAAGAAGTGAGGTGGCAGACAAGTTTGGAACCAGAGCATCCTGACTCTACATCCTCTGGATTGTGCTGCCTTTCAGCTCATGAGTTACAGAGATAGAACCTGACCTTGGGTTTTCCTGGCTTCTTTTGACTACAACATGCTGTGTCTAGTGTTTTAAAAAATTAAAGAGAGAACATAGTAAGTGCTGGTGTAGAGAAAGTTTCATACATGTATTAGAACATAAACTTGGCTTTGAAGGGTCAGTAGGATGTATTAAGCCTTTGGGTGGAAGGAAAGCATTTAATATAGGGAAGAGCTTGCTTGGCATGTTTGGAGGAAATAAGATAGGCTCGTGAATGGAACTGCTGGCATGGAAGGAAGTTTCTGTATTAAGGCTGAATAGGTAGAGTAACATGCATAGTGTGGCAGCAATAGCCCTGGACAGAAATTAGGAGACCATAGTCAGAGTGTAATTTTGAGGTTTTCTGGAGTGATTTGCCATTTCCTTCTCTAGTTTATTTTAGAGACGAGGAGCTGAGGCAGAGTTAAGTGACTGGCCCAGGGTCACACAGCTAGGAAGTGTCTGAAACTGGATTTGAACTCATGAAACTGAGTCTTCCTGATTCCAAGCCCAGGGCACTGTGCCACCTTGCTGCTGAAGTGAAATGTATGAGGTATTCAGGAGAACTAGCATCTCTGGTGTGAAGGCTTTCCAAGTCCTTTTCAGGGCTGCTCATCCACCTTTAGCGTCCATCGGATTCACCCAGTTCTCACCTGTGGCTCCAAGAAGCTGTAGCATGCTCAGTGGCCACACATAGATAAACCATCTCGGCAGATGGGCTGTAAGCAGGTTGAGGGTAACTGAGAGGCCTTAAACCTGTGGCTGAGTCAGGGGGATGTCTTCCCCTAGCAGGTGAAGACTTTCCCCAGCATAATGGGTGAATGAGAACAGTTTGTTCCAACAGCCATGAAGGTGGCTGAAGCAGGTGCTGTGGAGCGCTTGGAGCTTGATCAGGCATGGAAGAAAGCCAAACTCGTCTGCCAAATACCCTCACTTAAATCCAATTCACGAACAAGTGAAGATATCACCGGTGATGTCACTGGTCCTGTTTGAAGAAAGACAGACAACTACATCTGCCTCACCTTTGTACGGGTGATCAGTAGTTCTAGAGGCCTTGAAAAACCAGGCAGAAGAGGTTGGACTAGGGAAGTAAGACTTAAATACATGAGGAATAGTGTCTCATATTTACAGCTTATTCACAGCTGCCATATCTTCATTGCCCATAAGATACTCATTTTTAATACCATTTGAGGAATAGTGGATTTTATTCCTTTTGTAGTCCTGAGCTGGGACGCTTCAGTGTAGGAAGATTTCAGTTGGTTCCCCTTCTTCACAGAGTTGTAGAGAAAGGAATCTGTAAATTTTAGTCATGTATAAACAAGTTGTTATTACTTCTTCAACCACAATAAAACACAGCCTCTTTGTGTTCTGGACACCTTAGATTTACCACCGGAAGGGACTTTAACTGTCAAATAGTTCACCCCTTCACTTTATGGGTGAAGAAACCCTCGAGAGACTAATGAAGTGACAAGTCCAAGATCACACAGCACAGCTGGCAGAGCCAGGGTTTGACCCTAGGGCCTCAACTCCAAATCCAGCACTTTGTTGTGTGTGTGTGTGTGTGTGTGTGTGTGTGCGTGTGTGCGTGTGTGCGTGCACGCGCACATGTGCATGCGCACGCACACATGTGCATGCGCACGCACATATGTGCACACGTGCATGCAGGAAAAGAAGCAGCAGATTTGTTTTGTGAACAGCCTTTATTTTTAAAAATATAATAAATTCAGTATGTTATTTTCAAAGCTGCCCTGCTTGTCCATATTTCCTGTTGGTCATCATTTGTCTTCTAGGCATTTTTTAAATGCTTCGGTGATCCTCTTTTCTTACTTTCCTTTTCCTTTTTTAAAAAATGTTGGTGACCTCCATCACAACTTCTGCCCCTCCAACTACTCTCCATATTAAAGAATAAAGTCATTTTTATCAGATAAATAGTTAAGTAAACAAATGCCCATGTTGGCTGTATCTGAAAATGTATGTCTCATTCAGCATCTTGAGATCATTGCCTTTCTATTAGGAGGTAGATATTGTGTTTCATTGCTAGTCCTTTGGAGTTGTGGTTGGTCATTGCACTGATTGGAGTTTTTAAATGTTTCAAAGTTGTTTTTCTTTGCAATGTTTCTGTTACCATATAAATTGTTTTCCTGGTTCTATTCATTTCACTTTGCATCAGTCCACACAAGCCTTGCTGGGTTTGTCTAAAAGAATCCCTTTTGCCATTTCTTACAGTGCAATAATATTTTACTACATTCACATACCATAATTTGTCCAACCATTCCCCAATTGGTGGGCACTTCCTTTAGTTCTAATTCTTTGCCACTACAAGGAGAGTTGCCATAAATATTTTTGCACATACAGATCCTTTTTCTCTTTCTTTGATCTCTTTGGGATATAGGCCTAATAGCAGTATGAAAAAGGTATGCACAGTTTGGCAGCTTTTGGGGTTAATTCCAAATTGCTTTCCCAAATGACTGGACCAATTAATTAACAGCTCCACTAACTGTGTGTTGATATGCCAACTTTCCCATGGCCCCTCCAAATGATTGTCATTTTCCTTTGTTAATTTTGCCAATCTCATGGATGTGAGGTGGAGTCACAGAGCTATTTTAATTTTAATTTTTAAAATTATTAATGATTTGAGCCTGTTTTTCATATGGTTCTTGTTAGCATGGATTTCTTCTTTTGAGAACTTCCTCTTCATGTTCTTCGACTATTTGTCTAATGGGGAATAGTTCTCCAGTACTATTTGTACTATACTTTGCCACAACTTGGTCTTTGTGACCAAAACAAAATAAATTGTCACCTGATGGCTAACTTTTTTCTGATAAGCGTCTCCGAACTTAGCTAAGAAAGTCTTTGGATGACAGACATGCAGATCATGACTGGTCCTTTCCAGTTTAGTAAGATTTAGAAGAGCTTGTACTCAGATTTTAAGAACCTAGATTCAGCTCCATGTTCGATAGGTTTTTTAGAGGAGGAATACCTTTTAGAAGGTCCCTCCCACAATGCAGATAGCAATCCATGCCTGCCTGCCCATTCTGTGCAACACTTGTCCAAGGTTCTACCCAAGTTCAACACAATGGACTCGCCCAACATGTTAGAGGTCTTCCTTGTTTTTTCTGGACATTGTTGGGGTGCCAGTGGAGTGTGCCTGTCATCCTTCCTATCATCCAATCCCTTGGTATCGGGTTTTTGTCTCCTTTTCATCTTTATAGTTCCTCATATTGCAGCTTATTCACAGTTGCCATATCTCCATTGCCCATATGATACTCATTTTCAATTCTTTGAAGGCAGGTAAGTAGAAGGATATGTCAAGTTAATTCAAGAAGCATTTATTTAGTACTTGCTATTTTCCAGGAAATGCAAAGAAAGGCAAAAATAACATTGATAAATATGAAGGTGATTATTACCAAAGGATTATTCCTTTTGTAAAATAATCTCAGGATTCCTTTGAATATCAAGTTCCCTAATGCATTTATAGTTACTCTTTAGCAAAACACACCTAGATGACAGTAAAAGATCTTTACAAGTTGTGCCTGTTGCTGAATCTACTGAGATAAAGTTTAATGAGAGTAAAAGCTTGGCTTAAAAGAAACAACCCAGCTATACAGGCTGAGGAAGATACCATTCAGTCAATGAGCATTTATAAGTACTTTGTGCTGGGTGTTGTGCTAAGATGGGGAGCCAAAGAAAGGCAAAAATAGTCCCTGCCTTCAAGAAACCCACTGTCTCTAGTGAGACAGCATGTAGAAAGTGGCATTTGAGCTGAGCCTCGAAGGGAGTCAGGTACTGTAAGAGGTGAAGGTGAAGAGGAGGAAGAGTGTTCTAGCCATAAGATCAGACTCAGAAACAGGAAATGGATCCTTTCAAGACAAGCAGGTAGGCCATTATGGCAGGATTATGGGAGAGGAAAGTGTAAGAAGCTTGGGGAAGTAGTAAGGGGACAAGATGTAAAGAGCTTTAAGTGCAGTAGTTCTTGTGATAAAAACATAAGGGCTTTAGTAGATCACAAGGTCAGTATGAACCAACAGGGTAACATGGTGACCAAAAGACCTACCATGCACGATAGATTGTATGGTTAGATGCATTGTCTCTAGAATCAAGGAGGCAATCATTTCCTCAGACTTTGTCCTGGTCATGCAGCATCTGGAGATCTTTGTTTCTGGACCCCACATTTTGGGAAAGACAAGCAGGGCCTCCATGATAATGAAAGGATTGTAGATAATGGTGTGTGAAGGACAGATTCAAGGAACTGAGTGTTTAATTTGAAGAAGACTTGGTGGAAGGGGTGGGGAAAGTGAACATGACAAGTATATTCAGGTATTTTTAAGGAAGGAGTGTGATGAAGCAGGCTTTTGCTGGCTTCAAAGAACTGATAGTTAAGTTTCTATCTAGAATGAGCATTTACAGCTTGGAAATTACCAAATACTACAGATCAGTGCCTGATTTATTGTTTACACTTAAGAGTGTAATGAGAAAATGTTAATCCAGATTAACCTTAAAAGTTTGTCATCCATACATTTTTTCCCCCAGAGAGCCAATTGTTAAACATTTACAATAGTACATTCCTGTTTGAGGACTATCATATGGAAGAGAGGTTAGTCTTTTCCTGCTTGGCTTTAGAAGGCAGAACTTCAAGAGCAATGCTTCAGTGCCAAAGACGCTGATTTAAGATCCCTAACCATTAGAGCTACTTAAAAAGGGAATGCATAAAAATTGCTTGAGGAAGTATTAGTTTCCCCATTACTGGAGGTCTTCTGGCACATGGTAGGTAATTACTTCCTGGAAATATTATAGAAAGAGGGGGTGAACGACATCAAGTACTAGAAGGAACTTCACAGAGGGCCTGGGAAGTCATAACTTGTTTAGTGTCAGCTATAGGTGGTATTTGAGGGAGGTATGATTTGAATCCAGGTTCTCTAATTTTAGAGCCTTTGCATTCTAATTTTGTGAACCTGTAAAATTTCTTATAAGCAATCTGTTATGTCAAATAAAGTATATAGGAATTTATACCTAAAAGCTAGAGGGATGTTGAAGTAAATAGTATCTTTGCTTCTGCCCCCCAGTTGTCCCATTTGATAAACAACATAGAACAGTGGGAAAAGAAATTATTTATTTTGTGAATCTTGATTATATTAATGTTAAATAATTTGTATTAAGGATTTCTTTAAGAGTACTTACCCATACCATTTCAAGTAATAAGGATGGTATTGACTCTCCTTTGAAAATTAAGAACACTAGATTCATTCTATTAAAAAGTTGTTTAGCAGGCAGCTAGGTGGTGCAGTGAATAGAGCACTGACCCTGGAGTCAGGAGGACCTGAGTTCAAATCCAGCCTCACTTAATACTTACTAGCTGTGTGACCTTGGGCAAGTCACTTAACCCCATTTGCCCTGCCTTCTCCCCTCCAAAAAAAAAAAGGTTGTTTAAACAGAAAAGATACTGTTTGGTGAAACTTGATGGGTATGGAGTGAGGATTTCAGTTTAAATCCTGCCACATAGTACCTGTGTGACCTTGGGAAAATTGATTTAACCTCTCTTAACCATTTCCATATTCCTCAAATATAAAATGAAGGGATTGCCTCAAATGACCTCAGGGTCCCTTGTTATTTCTAAACTATTGTCCTATGATATTACTGTGATGCAATTGTTTACTGTATTGCAAAATAATTGGTTCTCTTGATTTGGTCTTATTTCCACACATCAGCAGACTTATTTGGGTTTCTGGTTTCTTTTTAAGCTGCTGGTTCAAATAAATTTTAGAAATGAAGTTATATGGGGTGGCTAGGTGGCACAGTGAGTAGAGCACTGGCCCTGGAGTCAGGAGGACCTGAGTTCAAATCTGGCCTCAGACACTTAACACGTACTAACTGTGTGACCTTGGGCAAGTCACTTAACCCCAATTGCCCTGTCCTCCCCCCTCCACAAAAAAAAAAAGCAAAAACAACAAAAAAAAAGAAATGGAGTTATATGTTCTTACGAGGGACATCCGTTGCCCCTTGTTTTAGTCAGTGACTGTCAGTTGATAGTCCTTTTCTATGGTCTCTAGTATGTGAGGGGAAAGGTCATAAAACTGCAGGCCATTTGCCTTTTCCTTGCTGATAGCTTTTGCTGTGTTTTGATGTATAAAGTTACTGCTGTTTGTTTGTGAAACTCCCTAAATAGTTTTAGCACTTTGTTCTGTGTATAGTGTAAATATGTCCGAGTTTTTTGGCCTCTGGCAAAGTCTTCCTCCACTGGCAGCATGAAGGTGACCCTGGTCCTTGAAGTTTCTAGAACCAGAAGAGACCTTACCAACGAGGAAGCCTAGGCCTCTGCAGGTGAAGCTACTTACCCAAAGGTAACTAGCTAGAGACACACACACATACATTCTCCGTCTCTATTTCCATGTCTACATCTCTGTATCTGAATATGCCATGATAGAATGTCACTAACAGTGCCACACGATGGCCCCATACCACAGATTAGGCCTGCACTCCTCTGATGAATTGGCCTCCCATTTCAGGGCAGTGGGATGGAGAGTCAGAGGACCTGTAGGGTGTTGGGCAAATTGCTTCACCTTTTGATGGGGCTACCTATAAACTTGGGGAGGTTGAAAGAAATCATCTCCAAAGTCCCTTCTGTTCTAGAACCTTTGAATTACATGGTAGATAAAGCCCCAAACTCAAGAGTCAGCAAGATTAACTCAAACACTCAGTAATAGTTTTACACGAGAAGGTCCCTTCACCTTTCTGTGCCTTAGTCCCTATCTATAAAATGAGAGAACTGGACTTGATGGTCTCAAAGTTCCCTTCTAGCTCTAAATCTGTGATTCTGTAAGATAGGTGGAAAATTGGCCCAGTTCCCCAAAAAGTTCTTCTTATTAAAAGAATAGAAAGAAAGAAAATGTCTGTCTTAGAATCTTAAACTATCAGTCTCAAGAGAATAAGGATTATATCCTTAAAAAAATTTTCATAGCCCTCTAGCACATTGTGGTTTCTCTATAAATATTAAATCCATTACATCTTTATCTGGCTGAGGACCCCATGGCCATAGGGAAGTGCTCACCTAGGAGCCTGTGCAAATCCTGGAACAGCAGAAAATTCATTTTCTTTTCTTTTTTTTTTTAAATTAATTAATTAATTAATTTTTTAAAATTTATTTTAGTTTACAAGATTCAGTTCCACAATCCCTTGAGTTTCAGATTTTCTCCCCTTCCTTCCCTCCCCTCCCCCCCACCATGGTGTCATGCAATCATGTATAGGATCTGCAAATACTTTCACATTGTACAATAGTCTGGTTGTAT